>VMDR010025137.1:0-14642 GCA_007922815.1 Macrotus californicus | reverse complement strand
TCTACTTTTATTAATTGTTGAGAGAAGGCAGTTGAAGTCTCCTACTATAATTGCAGATTTTTCTATTTTTCCTTGAGGATCTGTTAGGTTTTTTCTTCATATATTTTACAGATGTGTGAATAAAGGCATAAACGTTTAGAATTACTGTGTCCTTTTAACAAATCCTTTATCACAGTGAAATTCCCTTTTTTATTTCTGGTAATATTCTCTGCTCTGAAATCTATATTGTTTAATATTATATATATATACAGCCACTTCAGCTTTCATTTCAATGGTGTTAACATGATATATTTTTTCCATTCGTTAACTTTTAACCCACTTGCATTTTTATATTTAAAATGCATTTTCTGTGGACAGCATATAGTTGAGTCTGGCTTTTTAAAAATATGTTTTGTTGATTATGCTATTACAGTTGTCCCAATTTTTCCCCCTTTGTCCTCTTCTACACAGTACCCCCATTCCCTCCATCAGCCCCCCCTTAGTTCATGTCCATGGGTCATGCATATAAGTTCTTTGGCTTCTCCATTCCCTATATTTTTCTTAAATCCCCCTGCCTATTCTGTACCTACCAATTTGTACTTCTTAATCTCTGCACATTTTCCCCCATTCTCCCCCTTCCCGTTCCCAACTGGTAACCATCCAAATGATCTCTGTATCTATGATTCTGTTTCTGTTTTGCTCATTTTGTTTTGTTTTTTATATTCAATTGTTGATAGTTATGAATTTGTTACCATTTTAATGTTCACAGTTTTGATCTGCTTTTTCTTAAATAAATCCATTTAATATTTCATGTAATAATGGCTTGGTGATGAACTCCTTTAGTTTAAACTTGCCTGGGAAGCACTTTATCTGCCCTTTCGTTCTAAGTGATAGCTTTGCTGGATAGAGTAATCTAGGTTGTAGGTCCTTGCTTTTCATCACTTTGAATACTTCTTGCCAGTCCCTTTTTGACTGCAAAGTTTCTTTTGAGAAATCAGCTGACAGTCTTATATGAACTCCTTTCTAGGTAACTCTCTGCTTTTCTTTTGCTGTTTTTAAAATTCTCTCTTTATTTTTACTTTTAGCATTTTAATTGTAATGTGTCTTTGTGTGGTCTTCTTTGGGTCCAACTTGTTTGGGACTCTGTGCTTTCTGGACTTGTAGATCTATTTCCTTCACTAAATTAGGGAAGTTTTCTTTCATTATATTTTCAAATAAATTTTCAATTTCTTACTCTTTCTCCTCTCCTTCTGGCACCCCTATGATTTGAATGTTGGTAGGTTTGAAGTTGTCCCAGAGGCTCCTTACCCTAACTCATTTTTTTTTCTTTTTTCATTTTGCTATTTTGGTTGAACTTTTTTTTCTCCCTTGTATTCCAAATCATTGATTTGATTTTCAGCTCCATCCACTCCACTGTTGTTGATTACCTGTAATTTTTTCTTTATTTCACTTAGTGTATCTTTTATTTCTGCCTAGGTCTCTTTTTTATGCTGTTGAAGTACTCAATGAGTTCTTGAGCATCCTTATAACCACTGTTTTGAACCCTGCATCTGATAGACTGCTTATCTCTATTTTGTTTAGTTCTTTTTCTAGAGTTTGTTCTTTTTTTTCACTTGGGCTATATTTCTTTGTTTCCTTATTGTGGCAGTCTCCCTGTGTTTGTTTCTACGTATTAGTTAGAGCTGATTTAACTCCCTGGCTTAGTAGTGTGGCCTAATGTTGAAAAGTGTATCAATAAGTTGGATGTGGTGGCACATTAGGTAATTGCCTGGGTGGGCAACCCACGTGATGCAGGTTGATGGAGTCTCTGATACGGTGTTTCTGCTCTGTGGCTCTGTGTGGGGGAGGGTTAAGAAAAGGGACAGTGGCTGCTGCCTGGCCTCTAGTTTTTTCCAGGAGGGAGCTGTTCCCTTACACTCATCCTGATGCCTGACACTTCAGTTTCTCCCCGTATTCTTCTGGTGCCCTTTGAGCTGCTGCCCTGGTGCTGTAGTCCAGAGGGAGTGAGACTGCGTAAGTCCTAAGACTGCTACAAAGTCTTTAAGAGGAGATGCTTGAGAGTCCCACAGTTTCTTCCACCACCCCAATCCCCACTGGTTTTTACAGCCAGAAGTTATGGGGACTTATCTTCCTGGCACTGGAACCCTGGGCTGGGGGGTCTAGTATGGGGCTTGGATTCCTCGCTTCCAAGATACAGCTCCCTGTTTTTATCTACCGCACATGAATGTGGGACCACCCATTCTGCATATCCCAATCTCCACATCTCTGCCCCTCCCACCCATCTGAATGACCTTGACTTCTTTAATTCCTTGGTTGTCAGACTTCTATATAGCTCAATTTTCTGATGATTCTGAGTGATAGTTGTTTTGCAGTTTAGTTGTAATTTTTCTGTGGCTGTGTGAGGAGGCGACCATGTTTACCTGTGCCTCCATCTTTGAGTCTTGCTTTTTAAATACAATCTGACAATCTCTGCCTTTTAACTGGAAGTTCAGACCATTTCCATTTAATGCAGTTATTTATAAGGTTTGGTTTAAATCTGTCATCTTGCTGTTTTTCTTTTATTTGTTTCATGTGTTCTTTGTTCCCCCATTTTCTTCTTTTTTTATCCTTCCTGTTGATTAATTGATATTTTATGAAAACATTTTGTCACCTTCATTGGTTTATTAGCTATAACTTTTTAATTTTAGTGCTTGCTTTACTATTTTATAGTATACATCTTTAACTTATCACAGTCTACCTTTAAGTGGTATTAAATTATTTCATGTGCAATCAAGTACTTCTATTTCTCCCCTCCTGATTTTTTGTGCTATTGTTGGTATACATTTTACTGTTACGTGTGTTCTATCCCCCAACTACATTGCTATTGTTTTGTTTAAAAAGTCAATTATCTTTTACATTTCTTTTTAAAAGATTTAAATATTAAGAAAAATACCTTAAAATACCTTACACATTCCAGTCACCACATCTGGTTCTCTTCATTGCTTTTTGTAGATTTATGCTTCCTTCTGGAATCATTTTTCTTTTTCCTAAAGAACATTTTAAAAAAAGTTTCTTATCATGCAGTCTGCTAGTAATGAGTTCTTTCAGCTTTTATGTGTCTAAAAATGTCTTTATTTTGTTTCATTTTTGAAAGTTATTATCACTGCATATAGAATATAAATGGGCAGTTTTTTCTTTCAATACTTCAAAGATTCTACTCCACTGCCTTTTTGCTTGCATTGCTCCTACAGGAAGTCATCTGTCATCCCTATCTTTATTCCCTGTATGTAACATCTTTTTTTTTCTGGCTTCCTTTAAGATTTTCTTTTTATCTTTGATTTTGAACAATTTGATTATGATGTGCCTTGATGTAGTTTATTTCTTGTTTCTTTGAGTGCTTGGGTTTGTTGAGTTTCTTGCATTCCTGTGTGTATAGCTTTTATCAAAGTTGAAACATTTTTGGCAATTATTTTCTCAAATTTTTTTTGGTATCTATTTGTCTCTCCTCTCCTTTAGGGCTTTTACTTCCATGTATATGTATATGTACATGTAGTTTTTACACAGCTCACCAATGCTCTGTTCATATTTTTTAAATTCACTCTCACTCTATATTTTATATTTGATAGTTTCTATTGCTATATCTTGAAGTTCACTATTCTTTTTTTTCTGCAATGTATAACTTGCAATTAATCCCATTTGATAAATTTTTTCTATGTTTACACATTGTATATTTAATCCCCCAAATCTTGATTGATGTCTTTTTAGATTTTCCATGTCTCTATTTAACTTTGTGAACACATGGAACACAGTTATAACAACTCTTTTAGTGTCTTTTTCTACCAGCTCTAACATCTGTGTCCATGTTGGGTTAGTTTTGATTGATTTTTTTCCTCATTATGAGTTTTATTTTTCATTCTTGGTAATTCTGACAGGATGGCAGACATGATACATTTTACTTGCTGTGTGCTGGATGATCTTTGTATTCCCATAGATATTATTGAACTTTGTGACATAGTTAGCTTACTTGTAACAGTTGGACCCTCTGGGGTCTTTGTTTTTAAGGGTTACCAGGGAGGTTTGGGGTAGTGCTTTGTCTAGGGCTAATTACTTTATATTACTGAAGCAAAGCCATTTTGTATACTTTACCCAAGGCCCTATAAATCATGAGGTTTTCTAGGCTGTCTACTGGGAGCAGGCACTATTCCTGGCCCTGTTTGTATGTTAGGCTGTTCTCTCTAATTCTTTGGAGTGGTTCTTTCTCTAGCCTCAAGTACTTTCCTCACAGGCATGCACCAATGAGTACTTAGCTGAGTACTCAAGACCAAGCCTCTGTATACTCCAGTGTGTGAAGCTCTCTCCTTTCGGGTCCTCTTTCCTGCATACTCTAGCCACCTTATTTCCCTTGTGGTTTCTCTTCCATCTCTGTAACTCAGGGAATTCACTGGTCTCTGCCTGTGGTCTGACTCTCTGAAGGCAATAAGCTAGGATGGTAGTAGAGCTCACCTAATTTATTTTTCATTTCTGGGAAATCACTTTTCTTTGTCGACTAATGTACAGTATCTCAAAAACCATTGTTCATATAGTTGATACAGTTTGACCATTTCTTGGTTCTTTCTGGAAGGACGGTAAATCTGTTTCCTGTTACTTCTTGGCCAGAAGCAGAATTTCCCCCATATTATATTTTAATCTGATTTTTTTCACTCTAAAATATTTAAATAACTTATTTTAACATCAATAAGTAACTTCCACAGCATTATTTTACCACTATTTTTTATTGTATTTTTTCCATTACCAGGTAGTTCTCTTTTACCCCTCCCCCCACTATTGCCATATTGTTGTCCATGTCCCTGCATCCTTTTTCAGTTTTGCTAAATCTATCCACCCCTGCCCTCCCCCACTTACCTGTCATCCTACTCTCTTTCTATGAATCTGTCTCTATTTTGCATGTTAGTTCACTTCATTCATTAGATTCCACATATGAGTGAAGTTATATGGTATTTGTCTTTCTCTGACTGGCTTATTTTTCTTAGCATAATGTTCTCCAGGTCTATCCACACCTTCTACAGCATTATTTTAAATGGTGCATAGTATTCCACCATTTGGACAGACCAGAGCTTTCTAAACTAATCATCTATTATTAAGTATATTGTTTCCAATTTTTGTCATTACCAACAATGTTAGGATTAACATTTCTGAAGCTAAATATTTACAGACTTCCCAATTACTTCCTTAAGAGAAATTCCTAAAAGTGGATATCCTGCATCAAAATTATATACCTCTTTGATGAATTTTGTAATATATTTTGTCAAACTGCTCTCCAAAAAGTTTATTTTTTTGTTTTACTCATTTCTTTGCTCATTTGTTAATATAACTAGTTTTTCCCTTTTTCTTTGTTTTATTCTTTCCTTGACTTTTCATTGTCTACATCATTTTCTTATAAAATCCTATAATTTATGGTTTCTCAGAAAAGGGAGGGAAAGCCATATAAACTGAAAATATGACTTTAATCAGACTTCTTTCATGATCCTCAGAACTGTAGCAGACTTGTTTCAAGATCCTGCTGTCCCCAGCTGGTGTTTGCTCACTGGTATCTACTCTCCCACGGTTCTCCTTTCCAAGTACAAGCTTATGGCTTAGCTAAAGAAAAATGTCACTGCTATGGGCAAACAGCAGGGTGAGTGATATTTCTAAAGTGAGGAAGGTACTGGAGCATGACAGAGACGGTTTGGCACGTCAGAGGCAGACTAGCTTGAAGTGATGTTTTTCTCCTGTGTCTCTTTCCTGTCTGCAAAATGTGCTATGACTAAACTTGACATTGTAACTCTCTGAGTGTGACAGAGAAACCTACAAGAGGCTTGCACTGCCCTCCCAGCTAGGAGAAAAACTGGATGCTTGGCAGCTGTTACAAAAGAGGAGATCAAGAGTCGCCAAGGGAAGAAACATGTGGACCTCAAATGAAAGATTGACGATGGTGCCTCACTCACAGGCTACTCTAATTAAAACTGATTTCGAAGTCCACACGCAAACAATGATGTGGCAACACAAGGCTAATTGCTGATTTTCTTTTAAAAAATTACAAAAATATTCTATACTTATGGGAGATACTTTGTAAGATTTTAAAACTGCTTTAGTGTTTATAATTAAAAGGTGAGTCCTTTTAAAATTACTTGTATAATAATTGATAAAAAATATTGGATGTATTTTCTTATTCTTAACTGCAAGGCCTGTGCATCATGTGGCAGGGTTGGCGGGGGGTGGGGGGTGAGAGGTTCTGGACCAGTCAGTGCAGGATGCAGTGGGGCTACATACCACAGGAAGTGGGCTGCAAGTTGAGGCAGGCAAGTAAGAGCTGCCTTTGGAGTCGAGCAGTCATGATTCTGAATCCCAGCTCTGCTTAGACTGTGAAACCTGGTACAGTCTCTCAATCTATTTAAATCTCAGTTTCCTTATCTGTAACTCACAGATAATACTCCCATCAGAGGTTGTTGTGAGGGGTAAAAGAGCTAATGCTGGGTATCAGTAAAAGCTAGAAACATAGATGATACTATTTTTGATAATTGAAGATGCCCTTGATGACATTATTTGCCCAGGACTGTGGCCACCCGGTACATGTGAGCACTTATCACTGGACACAGAGCAAGCCCTCAGTAAAATACTACCTATTATAAGTCAGGTGGCAAAACAGATGCATTGGTGTAGACCTCTTTTTAGTAGTAGGAATATAATTTATTTGGGGTAATCTCTAACATAATTATTGGTAAATCATTTGTATGTTAATGGAAGAGAGGGGAAAAATATGATGTAAACCTCACTGTGCTCTAGGAAGGAGAATGCTCATTATGGCCATTGCTATGGATGGAGAGGAGGGCCCTGTTGTTTAATTGAGCTTTGCAATGGGTCTAGACTTGAATCTGAAGGCAGGACTAGAGAGTACTAAAATCCTCTTGTCCTGACTGGTGTGGCTCAGTGGATTGAGTGTCAGCCTACGAAACGAAAGATCACTGGTTCTATTCCCAATCAGGGCACATGCCTGAGTTACAGGCCAGGTCCCCAGTCGGGGCATGTAAGACTCAACCACTTGATGTTTCTCTCCCTCTCTTTCTCGCTCCCTCCCTCCCCTCTGTCTAAAGAAAAAGAGATGGGAAGGGAGGGGGAAAGAGGAGTCAGTGCAAGGTCCCTAACTCTGCCTTCTGTGTAGTGAGGCAGCCTGTGGTAAGTCCAGTTAACAAGTGGCCAAGAGGTTTTCCAAGAACAGAGAGAGGTACCTGATACTCCACATCAAGTTGTTGTGCGGCTCCTCCATTGGCCAACACCTTTCAGGAAATCCTGTGTACACAGTGTCCCGTGGTGCTTCCCTGCTCAAAACTTCCATGGACCTGCATCTGAGCCCATCTCTTCCACCCTCTTCCCTCCCACTCAGATCCAGCCACATTTGTCTCCTGCCTGTTCTTGGAATGTGGCAAGCTGCCTCTCTGATAGTAGGCCTTTGCAGATGCTGCTCCCCCTGCCTGGATGCCCACAGAGCTCACCCCTCACTTGCTTCAGGTCTGAGTTCAAATGCCACTTTCTAAGGTCATTCTACATGAAATAATGACTGCCTCCCCACTATACCTTAGCGTATTGGTATCTTGCACTCGCTTGTATGGGTATGTAATAACTGATTGTTACATTTTCAGGAATGATTAAAAATTAAGTTATATAATTAATTTAATTAGTCTGAATGATACTAATAAAGAAATTATACTAAAGGCAAAGGTAGTAAATAGTTAAAATGCATTATTTCCTAATTACTTTGTTATATTTTACTACTACCTATTCTCTTGGTATGCTTGGCATTGTTGACATTTTGGGTCAAATAATTCTTTGTTGTAGGATATTTAGTAGCATCCCTGGCCTCCACCCACGAGATGCCAGTAGTACCTACTCTCTCAGTTGTGACAACTGAAAAGGTCTGCACACATTGCCAGGTATCCTCCAGGGGACAAAACTGTCCCCTGCTAAGCACCGTTAATCTGTATGTGGGAATACTCATAACTATGTGCCTCTATCTTCCCATCTCTGGGTTGTAAGCATTGTGTTGGTGGCTTGAAATCAGCCATGGTGGAAATACTTACACCACAGAAATCTGCAAATGCAAAGTAGAGTTTATTTGTTGTTCTATTTATTGCTTAGATCTAATGTTGGCAACATCTTTTAAACTTAAAAGTGTGCCTGTCTGGAGCTATTATTACATTGTGGGAAGCACCAAAAAATTGGAAAAACATTCCTCCAGCATTGAAAACATATTTTTCAATTCACTCCCATCATTGACAAAGGAGTGAAGTTTTGATGTACATCTTTACTATTTCACTCTGTCTTCCTCTTAATTGTAAACAAAATCATCAGTCAACATTCATGGCAGAACTACATTCATTTGTTCATTGCAACCAGAGGGTAGCTATGGATATAAGAGTCTAGCAAAAATCAGAGAATCAGTAAGTTATATGGAATTTATAATAAAGAGCATTACATATTTTATTATTATTTATAAATTGGGTGCTACAAATCCTTTATATAGTAAAATTTATAACAAATATAAAATATGTTATATAATCAATATATATCATATAATACATATTTAAATAAAATGTAAAATTTATAATGTACATATATATGCATACCCTTTTACCCAGGTAGCCAATTGCTAAGCATTTGCTAGTGCACCACCACCTTATTCCCTTTACTCTTCCATTCATCCAATAAACATTTATTCAACACCACATGCCAGGCCTATTCTCTTGGAAATAGGTCAATGAAGCAAACAACAAGGCAAACAGAATCCCCTGCCCTTGTGGAGCTGACATTTCCATGCAGTGCTCTGTCGGTCTCCGCGGCACTAATCGCTCCCTGACAGGCCATGCATTTCCTTGTTTATCATGTTCTTGCACCTCTCCCTTCACTAAAACGTAAGCCTCTTTGTAAAGCAGCTTTATAGGAGGACACGCGCATTTTATAAATGAAAGGATCGATAAATGAACGTGTGCACATGTGTGTATCAAGGAAAGGAGCTGGGTGTCATGCCCGGGAGGGGCAGTACCCATGAGATGATAGAACAAGCCATAAATTGAATTAATTTAGCGGTAGCCTATGCTCACAGACAGAACTGAGGATGAGAATTTACAAACCTCTAGGATTTTCAGAAATTTCAAAAAACCCCTTGTACTTTCTGCATGGGGTTTATACTGAGCCTTGTATTGGAACGGGACAGGGTGACTGCAGTTGACACCGAGATTATGCCTGATGTTCTCCAGGAGAGTCTGGACCAGGGACAGTACTGAGGTGTGTCTCAGTATAGACTGCTTGCCTTGGAACTGATCCAGGAGGTACATGCTCCCAGTGAGTAGCAGCTTCTAGATACATGGCACCAGGGGACCATAGGCAGACCCAATACAGGCTGAGGTAGACCTTGAAAACCATCTAAAGTGAGAAGGAATCTGTGGAATTTGAAATCAGCTTCACTGTGATAGAAGGTAGCAGGATCTTTGAGTCTGATATCTGAGATAGAAATCCAGACAGAAAATGAGGCAAAAACATTGGTGGGGAGGCCAGCACCCATAGACGGACAATGGACTTAAATACTGAAGTTTGTCCTAGAAGAGCAACATAGGATGTTGGCAGGTATGCTCAGTCTAATCAAAGGTCCTCTTCTCTGTTCCATCTGGCCAGACAGCAGTGCCTAAAGGATAACTAAGCTCATTCTGGGCACCAACAGTCACTCATTGGAGCTCCTGGTGGAGGCCAAAAGCCCCCAGAATCTGCGGTTTTCTCAAGAAATGGTGGCCAAGGCCATGGAAACATCACAGGAGAGGCCACCCAAGGAAGGAAAAGTGCTGGAGAGTGATAGTCAGTGGGCCCTAACTGGAGACTATACGTCGTCTCAGGCGTCATGGGGCTGTGGCCAACAGCCTAACAGAACTGAGATGGGTTCTGAGTAACGGGTCCAACTTTTGACCGTGCTCCAAAAGAAGAGAACGAACAGGAAGATTTTTGCAGAGAGACATGAAACAATGGTCACTGAATGGAGAAGGAAACTCAGTTGGAATAAAGGGCTCCTGAGTTTAGCTGGAAGGAAATCATGCTTGGGAGGCCTGGCCCGTATGGGGGATATGGAGGGCCACTGCATCCCCATGGTTGGCATGGCGGTAACGCAGGAGAGAAAGAAGACGAGGGAGAAGGAAGCAAATGCTCACTCACACAGAATAGCCCAGAATGGACGTGGGGAGACAGTTAGTGGGGTTTTGCCTTGGTGCTCGGGAGTGTGGCCAAGCAGGTCACACCTCCCACCATCACCTGCCCAGGAACTTGGTCAGTGACTATGCCCACTCATTTGCTACTGGTGTGGCGTTGCCAGCCAGACAGCCCCCATCACCAAATTGTGCTCAGTGGGAAAAGACGCCGAGCTTGCTCCTGAGAAGGACAGGCATGCCTCGAGCTCTGGACAAAGTCCTGCCCAGCTCCGGAATAAAAAGCTTAGGCAAAGTATTCGTGGGGAACTCATTGGAATGCCTTTGGACTCAATGACATAAGAACCCCATCCTTTTCTTCTTTGCATGTAAAAAAGATAATAATGATGATGATGATGATGACGACGAGGATTTTGCAAACTGTACCTTTACTGAGAATCTGACACTGTTCATGGAAGAGTAAAGATTTCCCTGACAGAATGAAGAAATGAGAACAGTGCCAGAGGGGAACCACCCTGACTCCCTGATGAAACGGGCCCCACTAAAAACCTCCCTCTTCCTCTGCCATAAGCAGAGTACTCTGAGGGAAAGGTGGCCCAGGGCATGGCCTCTGATCTTTCTTTCTCACTGTACTCTAACCATGACAGAGTCAGACAGGGAGAATAGACTGGAATTGGGGGCAGAGAGAGTGTTGGATTCTTATAAACAGGGTTGTCCATGACCTCATCTGGCTTTTGCCATGGCCACACAGTCCCAAGGTAACCTGGATGGTTTAGGAAGCACAATCTTGAGTGACTTTTTACAAGCATTCTTAACTCTATTAAACTAAGGAGAGAAACTGAGGCATGCCTGAGACTTCTTCATTCTACCTTCCCAACTCACAGCTTTGTGGAGATGGAAATTCCATCCCAAGCCCAGTAAATTCCTGCAGGACATTCCACTGGGTCCCTCGGCCCCTCCTCTACCCCAGCCTCAAAGTCTCTGATTTTGGGGCCCCCCATTTTGACTTAGTTTCTATTCCTCCTCTGAAATTCCAGAACTCTTTTCTCCAAAACCAGGAAAAGATAGATTTACTTTGGTTGGGAGAATGTGATCCCATCTAAATAAACTCCAGAGCTTTGATTCATCTAAATCAGTGGTGTTTTGGAAAGTCGTGGGGACAAATGAATCGTTAAAATGATGGAAGAGATGGGGGGCACTACTGATATTTAGAGAGTGTGAGGGTGGCACAGGATGTTTGGCCCTGTACAGAGAAAATTCGTCACTCCTCCTACTAGACTCTCAAATATCCCCCACTGGACAGGCACACTGGTGAAAAATGAATTTGTGATCATCTGAGACTAGAATATGCACTCTTTAGAGAAAACTTATACACATCTGATAAGAGGCTAATAGCCAAAATTTATAAAGAACTTACAAAACTCAACACCAAACAAACAAAAAAAATCCAGTTTAAAAATGGGCAAAGGACCTGAATAGGCACACTTCTCCAAAGAGGACATAGAGATGGCCAACAGACATATGAAAAGATGCTCAACGTCACTAATCATCAGAGAAGTACAAATTAAAAACACAATGAAATATCCCCTCACACTGATCAGAATGGCTATCATCAATAAATCAACACACAAGTTCTGGTGAGGATGTGGAGAAAGGGGGACACTTTTGCAATGTTGGTGGGAATGCAGGCTGGTGCAGCCACTGTGGAAAACAGTATGGAGATACCTCAAAACACTAAAAATAGAGCTGCCTTATGACCCAGCCATTCCACTTCTGGGAATTTATCCAAAGAAACCCAAAACACAAATTTGAAAGAACATAAGCATCCCTATGTTCATTGCAGCATTAGTTACAATGACCAAGATATGGAGGCAGCCCAAGTGTCCATCAGTAGATGAGTGGATAAATCAACTATGGTACATATACACAATGGAATACTATTCGGCCATAAAAAAGAATAAAATTTTGCCCTTTGCAACAGCATGGGTGGACACGGAGAGTATTATACTAAGTGGAATAACCAGTGAGAGTAAGACAAATACCATATGATTTCACTCATATGTGGAATCTAATGAACAAAGCGAACTGACAAAATGGAGACAGACCCGTAGACAGCAGGCTGACAACTCTGGGGCTAGGGTTAAGGATGGAGGGATCAAGCAAAAAGGAGCCAGGACTCATGGATATGGACAACAGCGTGGTGATTTCAGGGTGGGGAGGGAGGTTTAAGGGGCATAAATGGTAATGGAAGAAAATGCAATAAAAAAAACTGTACCCAGAGGTTCCAAGATGCTATAGAGCAGCTGGAAGCTCCACCCACCTGCTCCCAGCCCTGCACTGGTCTTAGAGCTGAACCACAGAGCAATTCATTCGAAAACCCAGGTGAGCATGAGTGAGAGTGTGTGGGGGTGAGCGTGTACAAGGACGAGTGCACGGACATGCGAGTGAGTGGGCAAGAGCCAGCCGGCCTGCCTGCAGGGCACTCGGGAGCGGGCATCCCAGGCTCTCCCAGCAGAGCAGCTGCCGCTGTCACTGCTCAGCCTGGCACTTCTGGCTGTGCAGGTACGGGGTGGGAGCCATTCTGAGGAATTTAAAATGTCCTCCTTCTGGAGGAAGAAGCCTCCAGAGTACCTGCACCTTGGCACCCAGACATGTCTCTGTGCCCTCCACCCCAGACAAGGCTGCACACCCTGCCAACACCAAGTGTCAGGGTCTGGGGCCTGCAGTAGTACTTCCTGGGGAGGGGCTGTCACCTCCCAGACCCCAGGCACCATGGGGACTGCGAGCAAGACAGCGTCTGACTGAGGAGGCTGCAGCTCCAGTGCCATCGGAGAGAGCCAGGGAGAAACTCTGTGTAAAGCTATCAGAGGCACCGGCAGGCTTTCTGGGGAGGTGGAGTGCCAGGAGAACAAGCCCCCTGTAGCTCAGTGTTGCAGTTTGGGGGCCACTTAGAAACTTTTAAAAGAGAAGTTGAGAGATGCGAGACTCTGCAGGGACCCTGCGCCTAGACACCCATGTGTGCATACACAGCTGCTCTGCCAATGAAGAAGTCAGAGTGACAGCGTCATGCTGAAGGACCTGTGTGACCCAATCCAGCAGGGCTGCCTATGAGTCTGCACTGGGTCAGGGTAGAGTGGAGAGCTCGGGCCCACGTCTCCCACGCAAACAGCAGGACAGGAGGTGAACATCTGAGTTTCCTTGCAGCCAGGCAGGTCTCCTCACAGGCAGGCATGCCCAACCCCCACCTGCAGGGTTATAGGATCTGCAGATCAGTGAGACCAGGCTCAGGAGCCCACAAGGAAAAGAAAGAAAAGCTCTGAAAAGGCCCTTTTGAAACTTCTACCAGAAGCTGCAAGCTACACTGTTCCTCCAGCCCAGATCCACTGAAACCAGCAGAGCAGAGAGATTGGAGACTGGCACAGCAAGGGGTGTTCAGGGTCCTGCCCAGCCTCAGCTCTTAGAGCTGCCACCTATGCCAAGTAGGAAAGAGCTACCCCTTTTACACAGACTGGCCCCTTACAGGAAATTGATAGCTAATTCCCAAGAAACCATACATTATTGGAAACAGTCTGGGACAGATCAAGATGTGTGGCAAGGGGGTGGGGAAACACTCCCACCAACTTCCCTGAAGACTGAACAGTGGCCCCTGGGATTCCACCCTCCCGAATGCACCAGAGGCCTCCTCTGGAGGCAGGTGGGGGTGGTACTGGCAGTGCTCTTGGACATTAGATGAGCCACCCCTGGGCCTGGTACTGATGGAAAGCTGGCAGGGCAGAACAGTGGGGACCAGCCAAGACAGAGGGAGACAGCCACAGACTGTGGATCACTGGTAGTTTTGAACAGGCTGCCTAAGGCCAGTCTAAGACACCATCTGACATCACCAGGGGCAGATCCAGAGAGAAGACAGTGCAAAACAATAGACTCTGCTGAGCCGAACTCCACTACAGTCTTCTTCATTATCTGCATTATTTTCTGCCCTCATAGCTTTTTAATGTCCATTTCTTTTTCCTCAAGTTTGTTGCTATTATTTCACTAGTTTCTTTATTTCAGTTTATTGCAAATCTCATATTTTACTCCACCCTTCTCTTACTCCATTTTGCCTTCTTCCTTCCTCTTCTTATTTTTGTTTTAGATTTATTTTAAACTTGCTATGACTTGTTTCTATTCTACGCTCTTACTATTCCCCCTGCTCCAGCCTCTCAACACCATTTCTCTTGTCATTAGTCATCTTGCATTCTTTTTCACATTCTTAAAATAACTCTTATTCTCTCTCCACCTTTATTAATCTTTGCTTGTTGGTTGTTGCTATGGTGGTTGTTGCTGCATTTCTTCAGTTTAATTCTAGATCTTCACTATTCTTATGTTTCAAATCTCAAATTTACTGTTCCCCTCTCCTACGCCATTTTGCCTTCCTCCTGCCCTTTCTTTTTTTTTCATTTTAAATTTCATTTTTTCCCTCTT
>VMDR010025136.1:0-14647 GCA_007922815.1 Macrotus californicus | reverse complement strand
AAGTTAAGCAAAGGGGCTTTAGGGGACTTCTTCACATAAACGTACAGAGACAGAGATCAACTGAACTGTCACTAGGCACATCATGTTGACTATTTAAAGAAAAAACTTTGCCCAGTTGTTCACAAAGTAGGGATCAGCACTGGCTGACTCCAAGACAAAACATTTTGGTGAAAACTCACGCTCTTTGTTACAGAGAAATGAAAGTCACTTTAATAGCAATGAACATTTTACCTTGATTTTCCCTCAAGGTTATTGATAAATTAATGGCATGATGGAATACAGTTCTCCAGTATTACTTTTTGAGTTGGCATTTTTGGTATTTATTTTAAACCAGCATAAATAGTGTAGCAATTGGTTTTATCAAGAACTTTTATTTTAACTGAATCATTGAATATATTTCAGTACACTTGTTTTGGACTCTGGCAACTATAAAGCATTTTATCATTAGAAATGCAATAGCTTAAAACCCTTCTTACTTGCACAATGTTATCAAGTTAAGAAATCTCCACCAGTCTTTCACGTTAAATAATGAGCATTGGAGAACATTTGTTATTCTTGCTGTAGGAACAGGTGTTCTGAACAATTGATTTCCTTTATTTCCGGTTAACTTGTGGCCCTGGATTATTTAGACTAGGCAATTGCCTTCTTCCGATAACTCGTATTTTTTTGCCACAAATTACCTTCACATTGTATTAAGGAAATGGACTCTTGTAATATCTCGGTTGTAGAAGTGAGAGTTGTTTATATACTGCATTTTCTGTTATGCTCTGTCCACATGAATGTAGGTGTCTTATAAAAACAGATTCATTTATCACAAATGTAAGACATTTATATAGATTATTAGTTTGTCGGCTGATCAGAATGATTTTAGTATTTTGTCTAGAGATGTTTTCATTTTAATTCAAAGGCTGAAAATGAACTACTTTCTGTTTAATATTATTGAATGAGGTGAATATGAAATGAAGTTAAGTGCAACATATGTTAACCCTAACTTTCTCAAGCACCTTAAACCAGGAAGGATGGTAGTCTATAGTATTATGACCTTGAACTCCCAATTCAGGCATGATGGCCATTAGTAACATGTGTTAATCATGCTTTCTGCAGGACCTGCTAAGGCTGTGGAAGCATGAGTGTAAGCGTGTGATAGCCGACCGCTTCACGGTGTCTGATGACGTGGCCTGGTTTGATAAGGCTTTAGTAAGTGTCGTGGAGGAGGGGTTTGGTGAAGAGAAAAAACTCTTGGTGGATTGTGGAATCGACTCTTATTTTGTGGATTTCTTGAGGGATGCACCTGAAGCAACAGGTAAACTACTGAAGCAGAATTTGGGAGTTTTTTTGAGATTTTTTTTTATTAATGTTCGAATGCAGTTTTATCCATTTTCCCACCATCACTTTCCCCTGCTCTACCTACCCCACCTCCCATCCTCAATCCTTCCCCCCTTTGGCTTTGTCCATGGGTCCTTTATACATGTTCATTTATGACCCTTTCCCCTATTTCCCATGTTATTTCAGCAGAAGCAGAATTTGAAATTCCCCAAAGGGTTATCTGAAGATGGAAGGTTCAGTTCAGGGATGCTGAATTTTTGCCTAGTAAACACTACCTAAATAAATCCAGGTGCCCAATAAATATAGAATGAGTGAATAAATGCATACTCATGGTGTTTACAAACTAACTAGGTTTTATGCATGAGAGTTTTGGGTCTTAAGGTAGAGTTGGGAGGAAGGGTAGGGCAGAAGGAAATGCACAGGACTGACAGTTGTCACACAGAGGTAGATGTGAGGAAGGAACCCACCACACATTAGCTGGGCAAGTCTCTGGACTTTCTTGAATCTCATTGTCCTCATTTATAAAAATGAGAATATTAACATATGCATCGTGTGGCACTGTGGGGAATCAATGAAGTATTATCTGCAGACTGGCTTGGACAATCTGTGGCTAACAGTCACTGCCGAATGAGAGGTAGCAAAAATGATGATTATTATTCTTTGGGTCATCCCAAGTGTTCAAAGTATAAAGAAAGACCTCAAATTATCTGAGAGAGCCATTGAATATAATTGGAAAAGGATGGGTGATGTGGAGGCAAGCTTTCGTGGTTATGGTTTCATGAAAAATTGAGATATATATCCTTCCCTATGCAAAGAAATAGTACTTCAATTATTTTTTCCCTTAGAAATAAGTGGGCTTAAGTAGAATATTTTTCTTTCACTCAATGACCTCTCCTATACTGAGAGTGAATTTTAAGTTAATTTCCAAATTTAAAAAGGCATGTTTAAAACACACATGCTACTTATATCTTTTAAATGGTTGGAAATGACCAGCAGCCCCTTACTAGATTTAATAAGGATGTTTGTGATCTATCAAGTTTCTGATTAAAAATTGTAAAAGGAGGTTTATTGCTGGCTGTGCAGTTGGAAGGATCCTTCCACAGAAAGAAGCTGACGCATTTCATTTTAAATCAAGTCACACAAATACAAAAATGCTGTAAAGGTAGGAGCATTTGCAAGATAATTAGAATTTATGAACTTTATTTCCTTTAATTCAGAAAGATAAATACTTTGATTATGGTTTCAAGGAGCACAAATGCGTTTTAGGGCGGGTGGCATCTGGAGGCAAACGCTTAATCTTTTGTGACTTCAGAGCCCTTTGCTTCTCAAAGCTTGAGTTGAACATTTATGAAGCAGTGACGTGACTATAGGAATTCAATTAGTGGGAGCTTTGCAATGAGGCCAATCTTAATGATTGTGTTCAATCAACTTCCCTGCTTTGTCCTACAAAGGTTAATATACACGTATCTTAGGGTAGGGTCAATTGAAAATGATTATGTGGCATTGAATTTGGAGGATACAGTCACTTTCTTAGTACCCAGTGAATTTCTAAGTTGTTATTAGTATACTTGACGAATGTGTTGCTTTTCTTCCTGTTACTGTTAATTGATAGTGAATTTATGTATGCTCAGTTTACCCTTTTCTTTGGTATGCTTTGTAGTCAAAGTTGGAAAAGTATTCAGCTGGTGTATTATGTTTCTAATTAAAAAATATATTGACTTTAATACTTTCCCAGTGAAAGAATTCAATATATTTATTTATTTAGGAAATCATTATTCTTTTTCTCTCAACCCTCGACCTCTATTCTCTAAAATTCACTTTTGTCCTCATCACTAATCTGAAATCTCCAAATTATAAAAATTGCCTGAGCAGATGCAGTGGCCTCTTTATTATTATTTAAAAAATCACTTAATTCTTGACCTCTGCTGCTGATTTTGATGTTAAATTTCTACTTCTTTTGATATTCATTTTGATGATTAGGTAATATTTCTGTGAGGATCCCTGAAATGCCAATGTTTAATTATAGATATAAGTTAAATTTAGTATTTATAACATTATTTGAAATTGGCCTTTTCTGGACAGGAAAGAGCTATGATGGCATATCAATTACAGCATTTCCAATGCCTTTAGTATTGTTTGCTTCTATAAAATTCCATGATATGACATTTAGATAAAAACCAGTAATATTTAGGGTTAAATTGTAGAGCCGTGAGTGTATTAATTGACACTGAAGGAAGTAGCAAAACCCAGTGAGTTGAAGACACTTAATTGATTCTTTTTCCCAATCACAGGAGAAACATCTGAGGAGGCTGATGTGGAGATGCCCAAAGTTTATGAGCCAATTGAGTCTTTTGATCACCTAAAGGAGCGTTTGAATATGTTTCTGCAGCTCCATAATGAGAGCATTCGTGGTGCTGGCATGGATTTGGTGTTCTTTGTGGATGCAATGGTCCACTTAGTCAAGGTCAGTGGCCATGCCTGTTAGCACCTCCCCCAAGTGACAGACTCTTGGCTTCACACCAGAATTTTTCCCTCCTTTTTCATTTTCATTTCCTAGGAGAATATTCAATTTAAAAATAAATGCAGTGCTATATTCCAATTTAATTTCTAAACTGAATGCAACATGTCACACATACAGGCTTGAAATCAGAGCATGTGTACTTCAAATGTGTGATATGATAATTTTATACAGTGTTGCTCTATAGCTTCCAGCTCACTATTTTCACTACATAGAATCAATGTGATTGACAGCTGAGTTCAAAGTACAGGCAAAGTGTCTGCTTATTTTTTTTTTTTTTGCATCATGCAAAAGATAGCTATAAAAAGTAGTGCAAAAACTTTGAAGACATTATGTTAAGTGAAATAAGCTAGTCACAAAAAGACAATTACTGAATGATTCCACTTATATGAGGTACCTGGAGTACTCAACTTCATCAGGATAAAAAGTAGAATGGTAATTGCCAAGGGCTGGGGGAAGGGAAAATGGGGAGTGTGCAACGTTCCATTTTCAGCTTTGTGAGATGAAAATGGTTTTGGGGATGGATGGTGGTGGTGGCTGACCATCAACGTGAAGACAGTTGATTCCATTAAACTATCCCTTAAAAATAGTTAAGATGGTAAGTTTTATGTTAGATGTATTTTACCACAATTAGAAATAATAATGAAAAATAATGCATAAACAATTGACTTTGAGTTGGGTGAAAATTCTGTTAGAATGAAATCCAGCAAGAAAATAGTTTCCTCTCTGTCAAATTAGTCATTGAAGTATCCATTCATAGGGCAGTTGATCCTCAAAGACTAGAAGTAAAATGTATTATTTACTTGAAAACTTATATGACCTAATTTATCTGTGATGGAAGATAATGCCATTTAAAATTTGTTGCTGATATTCTCATGTTGTTTATGTGAATTACTCCTTCAAACTACTGCATGTCCTCTTAGTTAGAAAGAAGACATTTCGAGGCTTTTTTCCATGACTTAGATTTAACCAGGAGGTATGATCTCATAATTACAAATTGCCACCTCTAATAATTAATTAATCTTAGAAATGGAGAGGATTGTAGAGATTATCAAATCAACCCTCCCCATGAAAATGTAATAGTGGGTGGGAGGCATTTCTGCAAGGATGGGGTAAGTCCAGGAGAGGGAGGAAGACAGATTGTTCTGAGGTGAGATCTCCCAGCATGAGGGCATTTAGCCTGTAAACTGTAAATCCTCCAGATCCTGAAACATCTGTACTGAATTAGAAGCACAAATGCTCTTTCAAAACCAAAAATAAGTAACATTTTGAAATTTGCTCCTAATTTATAGTTGAGTAAGAGTTATGTGTTTCAGGAAGAATAGACATTGTGTCATATTTGATGATTAAAAGGAAGAAGAAAAAAAACCATATTTTCTGAATAGTTAATACCAAAGGCAACTTTACAACTGTCTACTGGAGACAAAACCTGATTGGCCTGGGATTTCGTAATAGCTCAATTGAAGATGAGATTATTTATGTTAGTCTTGTGCTTGAGGTAGTTCCCTAGCACTTTTTTTCCTGTGTTTCACAGCACAGATGATGAGTGATGAGTATTTCTTGACTGTGGGCATGACACTCAAGGCACGGGCGCCTCAGCACAGGGTCCCTGACTGTGTTTTGCCTTCCTCTCAGAGCCTCTACTGTGTCTGGTCTGGAATTCACCAAAGAATTCATGACTGTACTTTGAGCTAAAACGCTCCAATCCTCACTGTCTTCTAGGTTGACCCTCTCTTCTACACTCCTGCTTTCAGTGAATAGTCCATCCAAACTCAGTGTCATGTAGGTCTGAGTCCTGAAATATGTGACTTAATTATAAGATATGACCGAAGCCAAAAGAGAGAATTGAAGATAAAATTGCAGCAAAACAGGATGTGCTCTGAGACCAAGCATAATTCTTAATTCCTTTTTTAATCAACATAAGGATTTCTTTTAAAAAACAGAGATATATCTCTACAATATCTCTTTGGCCTCTTTGGTTAATATTCAAGCCCTGGCATGTATGGTTTTTTATGATCTAGTTCCTGCCTAGCATTTCAGCTGCATGGGTCGTGCTATGCATATTGTGTAATCCAGAAAAAACAACTTCTTAGCATGAAGCACATCCCGATTTCATAGCATCTCACCAATACCACATTCCCAGCAGGCGCCTCATTGTGTAGATGGATCTATTTACGTGTTTATCTTTCCTATGGGATGACAAGTTCCATGAGAACAGGCATCCTGTTTTTATACCTCAGCATTCATTGGTGGAGTGCTGCTGAAACAGGCACACCAGAGATGCTTGATAGATAGGTTTGAAATTGAACCAAGTCCCCAATACAACCCTAAACAAGCCTTTGGTACCTCATGCCCTGATATTTCTGTACCCACTTCTGAAGTTCCCACTCCTATGGGAAATGCTCTGGGCATCTGCTGACTCTAAGACTTTGCACATGCAGCCTTTCCCTCTTCTTAAAATTTAGCTCAGTTCCTGCCTTGGCATGTCACCTTCTCTGCATGATGAACTTCCAGTCATCTTTCAAGATCCAGGTCAAATTTCAGCTCCACACCTAAGACTTGCCTCCAGCAAGCAGTGTTGTTTCCTTTGCATCCTGTCCTCCTGTTGCCATAATTCCTGTCCTAGCACGTACCATGTATATTACCAGGTTTCCGTTTGTAGGTCTCTGTCCCCTGCTAGAGTGTGAGCACCTGCAGGGCAGGATGGACATTATTATATCTTTAAATATTAGTTAAGGGAATTCAAAAGCGAATTTCTCTATCTTACAGTCTGCATAAATAGGACAAAATAGCCCCTTTTGAAGGTCTCACTTGATTGTGTTCCCATCTAATTCTGTTTTTAACTAGATTATGAATTTTTTGAGTCTGTTTTTAAAGCTTTCTTTTTGTTTGTTCATCTATATGTTCATTTGTCAAATACATGCTAGAAACTGGGTTGACCATATGCTAGAAACTGGGAATAAAAAAAAATTTAACACGTAGGCCCAATTGCAGGAAAATATATTGGGATGAAGGGTCCCAATATCTAATTAACGATAATTATTTAAACCTTTACTACATTCACCCGCATCAAAGGAAATGGTTATGACCAAAGCTATGTCTTTTGAAAAATATTAACCAAGGAAGACACAAGACATTCTAATATAGCCTATAGCTTCTCCCTACCTGCATTATCTGTGCATCTTTAAGTAATACAAGGAAAGAATATGGATAAACATTGGCAAAAATCCCAAATTCTTGCCAGTCCCACTCCTTCCCTTTCAACAACTTTGGAGACAACCATATGGCAAGGGTGAGGAGGAGGCTGGAAGAAGGGGTGTGTCACCTCCCTATTTCACAAATTCTCAGGTTCACCACAGAGACAGGAAAATGGTTTTCATTTCCTGGGGCTCACACTAAATTGGGAGAAATAACTCAAAAGCCAAGAGTAGTCAATGAGTAGAGCATAGCTTATTTCTGAATCCTGAGGAGGGATGTTTAGCAAAACCTTGTCAGTATGCACAGCCCAAGTTACCCAGGAATCTTCCCAGCCACAAGAAAGTGACTCCTTCTGAGCCCCCAACCCACTCTCTGGGGAAAAGTGGGTACTACAGCAAAATCCTAGGCTTAACCTGCAGTTAAGAGGGAAAGATTCTGTGCTGAATCTGCACTGAATTTTGCACTGAATTTTCTCTAGGTGGGATCGGAGGCCTGATGGTGTAAGTAGTTCATTCAATACCAATAAAAGCCAACGAAACATGGACTTTTACTATGATGGGGAAGGGTCCGGGGCTAATGACTGGAACAGAGTGAACTCCTGGTCCACCCCTAATCACTTCTTGGTAGATATATTAGGTATCACTGTCTTGACCAAACAATAGGAGGGTATTTATGTTTATTCTTTAAAAAGAAATTCTATATCTATGCCAGATTTTGAGAATTTTATTCTCTTCAATTTAAACTGTCATTTTTTGAAAGTGGAGGATTTTCCAATCAACTATGGGTTCTGTATTTCAAAAATACATGTTGTTTTGAAATTTCTGTTTTCTTTCCCATACTACTGCATTATGTTGGGCAACTTAAAGGGAACCTTTAAGTCTTCTTTATTTCTCTTTTTGAAGGGCCAAAGGAAGCCGCAGTCTGGGCTGACTGCTGGCTTATCTGTGTGGTCTCCTCCTAGTTTCCTAAAAGCACACCCCAGAATCCCCGCTCTGTTCAATATTACTGAACACTGTCCTATTTCAGCGGTGCTCTCATGTCCTCCAACCAGCATCTCTCTCCATTTCGATCTTGAGGAAGCTACATCTTCCAAAATACCATCTAGAAGAAATAAGGAAAATGGAATGTTTACATGGTGAGTGACAGATGCTCTTGCTGCTCCATGTTCTAGATCTCACGCATCATCCGTACTCCCCGGGGAAACGCGCTCCTGGTCGGGGTTGGTGGGTCAGGAAAGCAGAGTCTGACAAGATTGGCTTCGTTCATTGCTGGCTATACTGCCTTCCAGATCACTCTGACAAGGTAACAAGGTTTCATTTTAATTAATCTGAAATGGATGTTGATAAAAGGTTCTCTGGGCCCACCTGAAATTAAGAATGCATTTTTCTTATACATATCTTTGTCTTTCAACCTCTGTTATGAACCCTGAAAATTTCACATTAATAATTTGCTTTTGAAACATTTCAGCCTCTCATGGTGGTGAGTAGCCATCTTCCTGTTTTTGTGTTATGCATGATGTGAGTATCATGTGTATTCCTTTTGGTGCATTTCAGAAGAAATTTATCCCTACTAAATGTTAATTCAGATTTCAAGAATGTTAGTAACCTGGAAAAGTAGAAGAAATTTTATATAGATTTACTCATTCACATATTTAAAGATGTTTATTGAGCATCACCTGTGTGTCAGGCACTGGCGAGATGCTGGGGAGTACATGGTGAGCAAGGTAAACCTGGCCTGAGTCATCATGGAGTTTACGGTAATTCAGGGGGGACAGACAGCTGAGCAACTCGTTCACTAAGGTGTGATATGTAGGTGCTTCCTGTGAAAAGGAAATACATGCAGACCAGGTTCTGTTGGAAACGGGACGGACTCCTAATCTAGTCTCGGGGATGGTTAGAAAAGGCTGTGGGGGGAAGAGATGTTCCATCTGAGACCTGAATGTGAGTCAAAATTACCTCGGAGAAGAAGAGAGGGAAACAATGGTCCAGACAAAAGAATCAACACCTGTGAAGTCCCACTCAAGGCCTTGAAGCAGTTAAATGTGTCTGGGTGTACAGGGTAAGGTGGAAAGTGGGAAAGAAAGAGAAATGGAGACCTTTGAGGGTGTCACGAGGGTGTGGGGCTCCTTCCTGGAGCAATAGGAAGCCATTAATAAGTTACCACTGGGCAAGGCATGTCAGATTTGTATGTACTGCAAAAAATGGATGGAAGGAGCTAAACAGAACAGTCATAAGTCTGTCTCAGGGATCTAGGCAAGAGATGAAGGTGTCATGAGTGGTAGCAGTCAGGATGGAAACAAGAGAACAGAGTCAAGAGGTCATTAGCTGAGCTTTTGGATTTATCCATCTTGGTTCTGGCTTGGGAAGCTGCTCCTCATCAAGATAGGGAACCCCAAAAGTGTTGTCCTCAGTAATAGGTGTGTACTGCAGGGAGAATTAGCAAAAGAAAAGTCAGCATGAAGAAATAAGCAGGGGAAATTCAGAGAACTTCGGGATTAACCAAGATGAGAAGCAGGAGGCTGGTTGGGGAAATTTAGCTGGGTTGAAAAGTACTAGAGGTTAATTTCTAGGTGTAGGAGCAGAAGAACTTTGTAGGTTTGCCAGGCACCTAACGTTTGCCTCTCTTATAGCCAAGACTCTGAAAGGCAATGTCTGAAATCCCAGATCTGCCTGGGAATGGACCACAATATAGCTAGCTTCTGGAATATCTTGACTGACACTATATCATACTGCCTCAGTAAAAACATCTTCCAACTCTGTCTATGATAAATTATTTCCTCTGTGTGTCATGTTGGGAATACCTCATTACTGATGAAAAGGGGAGGTCAAGACCTCTTTGCCTTCTCATAGCCTTCAAGACACCGTCTTACTGCTCAGCTGTTGCACAGCCATGTGGCCAAGGGTCAAGGAGCAAGAGCCTCAGGTTTGGGAGGGATGGCCATTTGTTTGTGTGTGACTCAGGCCATATTATTTGACTCCCTTCATCCAGGGGATGGGGCTGAAGTTTTCACATATCACAAGCAGCTGAGGCGAGATATTTTCCTTTGTCTTTTTTTTAGGGGGCACTCTGTTTTTGATATTCTCTTCTAATCTCTCAGCTCTTACTTCTCTAGAAGTCTTCTTTAAATATTGATGCATAGTAGCGGTGCTTCTGGTTCTAGGGTTTAGGTTATAGATGGTCAAAAAGCACAGAGTATAGAAGTTAAATATTTAGTAGCTTTTAAAAAATCAGAAGGCCTTTTGCTCTTGTGTTCTGAACTGTTGAGTTTATTTAATGACACAAAGTTTAAATAATAATTGAGTAAATCTGAGTCTCCAGGGCTGAAATATCTTAATTTTCACCTTTGGTGGTAATGGGCTTCTCTATATTGGGACCTCTGTAACATTTCATGATTACAAGCTCATTTCCACCAAATTATTGCTTTTGATAGTGAGAGAAGATTTATACTGTGATATTTTATAATGTTTCTAGCTCTTCTACCACAGTTTACTGATCGCTCAGCAAACCCTTTCATGTGGGACCCAAAGATGTCACGTGTTTGGGGATGAGGAGGGCACCATTTATAATAGGGTATCTCCCTCACCCCACGTAATGAAGGCTTGACGTGACTTAGTTTAGTTTAATCTGTGAGGTGTCTTCTAAAATGTCATTGCAGATGGTGCTTAGTACAGATTCCAGTTTGACCTTTCTATTATCGTTACCAAAAATTATTTTCAAAATGAAACATAAGCACATTCAGATGACATTTAGTTGTGGTAAACATTATATTTCTGTTTCAGGTTTACTTTGGCTCTAGTTATTTTTGTGTGTAAAAATTAATTATAATGTTTTACAAAATGTGGAATTTTAAAAATCAATTTCATCTTTGCAAGCAATCATTTCACAAAATACAGGGTGGGGCAAAAGTAGGTTTACAGTTGTTCATATGGAAAATAATACAATAATTAATAAATAATAATACAAGTATAAATTCTGTGTTTTGCATACTCACAACTGTAAACCCTCTTTTGTTCCACCTGCATACAAATATAAAATTTTTATATTGTATATCTGAAATTAGTATAATGTTATATGTGAATTTACCTCAATGAAAAAAAAATTCTTGTCTTTGGTGAACAGCAAAGTACTCAAAACTTTACCATAATGGTGCACTTCTATTGCTTCCAAAAGAATAGCTATGAGAAACTGAAAGAAATTTTTAAAAAGTCAGTTTCATCTTTGTAAGTAAATATAACGAACCGGTAATAGTCACATACAATGAAACACCTATCTGATGGAACAGTATCAACATTTTCTTTTGTTAACTAAATGGCATAAATCATTATCTTAAGGGTCTTTCTTTCCTTCCCATCAAAATAATTTAGCTAATGACACAGTGACAATATTTTCTTAGATCCTACAACACATCAAATCTGATGGAAGACCTGAAAATTTTGTATAGGACGGCCGGTCAGCAAGGCAAAGGAATCACTTTTATTTTCACGGACAATGAGATCAAGGAGGAGTCATTTTTGGAATATATGAACAATGTTTTATCCTCCGGTGAGGTAGGAGCTCATTTATCCCTCATGTGTTTTGTCTCTTCAGATTCCTTCCAGCTGCCCGTATTTCCTTACATGAGAGTTTGGAGTAAGTGCTGTTGTTGGGGATTAGGTGATCAGTATGAAGAATGCCTTTTTTATTGGGTTTTTGGAGAGTAAAACTCCCCAAATGTGGAGCTACATACACTTAAAACCTCAATGAGTGCCCCAGGTGAAAAATAAGAAAAAACAGCAGAGAGAGGTTACAAGGACAGCCTGTGACTTCACAATTAATAGTAGAATTGTTTGGCTATTTTAAAATGGGGTTTATCTCTTCTTGAAGACTATTGGTTAATTTTCTAAAGGTGAGTTTAAGAACACATATGGAGGAGAGACATTTCTCGAGCTACCTGTTTTGATCCATTTTCTTATGTCTGTATTGAATCTGAATGTCTGCACTTTTTTTTCAGGTCTCCAGCCTGTTTGCTCGTGATGAAATTGATGAAATGAATAGTGATCTCATATCAGTCATGAAAAAAGAGCACCCCAGACGTCTTCCGACCAATGAGAACCTGCATGACTACTTCATGAGTCGGGTCCGACAGAACCTTCACATTGTGCTCTGCTTTTCCCCGGTGGGGGAGACATTTCGAAACCGGGCTTTGAAGTTCCCCGCCCTGATTTCAGGGTGCACTGTTGACTGGTTCAGCCGCTGGCCGAAGGACGCCTTAATTGCTGGTTAGTGTGGTGGAAATGTTTCTGTCAGGGTTTTTGGTTTGCAATGTTTCGTTCTTTACATTCTGTGCTGCTTACTGTCTCTGTACTGGGTTGAGTCAAAAGTCACTTTGTCCGAGGTTAGAGGATTTTTGCAAGAAGGGATTCTTTCTTGTTTGGTAGCTCATCTTTCCCAGAGCATGGTCGTCAGGGAATGAAATCTTCAGTCTGCATCCCTTTGGATTAATGTATAACAATTCTAGTTCTGAAACTACGTCTCAGGTGGATCCCCAGACAGGTTCTGGAATGTCACAGGAAACCACTGAGTTTTTTATTGGAGAGCATTTGTGTTCTTTTTTAGGAGGGTTGATCAACATAAGAGTAGTTTAAGCCACGTGTCTCTTGAACATTTTCTTTTCTTGGCCGCAGTCCTGGGAATCAAATCGGAAGTCATTATCCAGCATTCCTCTGCTGGTGTCTGTCCTTAAAGAAGGGTGTTCACCAGAGGGTTCTATGACCAGGGTCCTTGGTGCTTCTGCTTCTGTCTGATCTTCTGTCCCATTGAACGTTAGTGCTTCTTTTACTCCGTAAATGGAATTGAATGTAAAAGTAGTCAAGAAGATGCTAGAGATCACTCATTTAGTTTAAGGTTTTTTCAGCTTTTGGTGAGGAGTTATCTGTGGCTATTTTAGTTGGTAGAGTTACTTAGGTCTCCCCTTTGACCTGTTATATGAGAACCTTTTGGGAATACTAATTCAATGGCAGTGGCTTTCAAATTGTTTTGTCTGATTTTTGTATTTTAATAATGGTTAAGAAGAGTCTTATTTCCCAGTAAAACCCCAGAGGTAGCCATAATAGATCACACAGTGAAAAGTGGAGGAGAGGAAGAGTTCTGGAGCCTAACTTCTCTCCCACCCTCCCACCACTGCCTCCCACACCTGCTGTCCGGCATTGCAGTGCCCAGTGAGAGAAGGGCCGACTAACTTGTCTCCTGCCCTTTGTAGGAGAAACTGGGGATAGTGAAGCTGAGGGTATCATCAGAGGCACCAAGCAGACAGTATTGGGGCTGGAAGCCATACACACACACACACACACACACACACACACACACACACACACACACATATATATATATATATATATTATATGTATTTGTTCTTATATATTTGTTTATATATAAATGTATATATTTATGTGTGTGTGTGTATAAACTTTTATCCATGGGGGAAGTTTTGTCCCTAGCACACTACTACTGGCAACTATAGTTTTCCAATCTGTAGCTTTTAAATACAGATGATTTTTAATATATTTGAAGTACAAATGTACAGAAGATTTTTAGTTTGGTATAGTCTCACTTGTCTATTTTTGCTTTGTTGCCTGTGATTTTGGTGTTATATCCAAAAAAATTTTTGCTGAGACCAATGTCAAGGAAACTACCCATTATGCTTCCTTCTAAGAATCTTATGATTTCCAGTATTACATTTAAATCTTTAGTATGTTTTGAGTTGATTTTTGCATATACTGTAAGATAAGGGTCCAATTTCATTCTTTTGCATATGGATATTCATTTTTCTGGCACCATTTTTTAAAAAGATTGTATTTATTTATTTTTAGAGAAAAGGGAAGGAAGGGAGAAACAGAGGGAGAGAAAATTGATATGTGAGAGAAACATCGATCAGTTGCCTCTCTCATGCTCCCAACCAGGGCCTTGACCCACAACCCAAGCATGTTCACTGACTGGGAATCAAACCAGAGAACTTCTGGTTTGCAGGGGGACACCCAACCCACTGACCCACACCAGTAAGGGCTCCAGCACCATTTAAAGAGCCTATCCTTTCCCCATAGTGTATTCTTAGCACCCTGTTGAAGAGCTAGTCACCATATATGCTTGAGTTTATTTCTGGACTCTCTGTTCTATTTCATTGGTCTATATGTCTGTTTGTAATTCTGGTACCATACTGTTTTGATTACTGTAGCTTTGTAACATATTTTGAAACCAGGGAATGTGATGCCTTCTGCTTTGTTTGTGTGTTTTTGTGGTTCCATAAGAATTTTAGGACTGTTTTTTATATTTTTGTAAAAAAAATTTCATTGGAATTTTGATGGGGACTGCACTGAGTCTGTGGATTGCTTTGGGTAGTATGGACATTTAAAAAAATAATATTTTTCAACTTGTAAACATGTGATGTCTTTCCATATATTTATGTATGTCTACTTTAATTTCTTCCATTAGTGTTTTATAGTTCTCAGTGTATAAGTCTTATACCTCCTTGGTTAAGTTTATTCCTAAGGTTTTTTTCTTTTTTTTGAATGCTCTTATAAATGGGATTGTTTTCTTAATTTATCTTTTGGGTAGTTTGTTGCTATTGTG
>VMDR010025135.1:0-14647 GCA_007922815.1 Macrotus californicus | reverse complement strand
TGATATCTGTTATCAGGTTATGAATCACAGAATTCATTACTAGCTTGTGAAAAGCACTACACTTGTTTATTTTTTGTCTTGCTGACCATTTTGAGTAAAAGTATAAAATATTTTGTTAAATTATATTTTTCCATAGTTATCTACAATAAAGTAGAGGGATGACAAAAGCTACTTTAATTTCAAATATTTACATTTTCTATTTTAGTATTCTTAGTCAGTATATACATTATGAAGGATGAAGCCCATGGGAATCATCTGATGGAAGTGTCGGACCTGGTGCAGTTACAGTTTACCCAGCTGAAAACCCTAAACTGAGTGACTGATGTGCATTGGTGGCCATCTTGCTCCCCTCCCATCCGGGAACCCTGGGAATTCCAATGGTTTCTGGTATTGTAGCAACACCATTTGGAGGAAGTGAATGAGTACCATGTGCCAAACATTGTGTAGTAGACACTTTATTTATAGATCTGTAAATTCAACAAATAAGTAATTTATTAAAAGAGCTGAGTTACTTGACTAATAAATGTACATGCTGGAACCAGAAACTCTAAAGTATAATATTTTGATAAGAACTGCTGATATGCAGAGCTTAGGCATGGCATACTACTGAACTGGAGAGGTGCATATAGAAAAAACAGAGAGCTGAAAGTTAGGTAAGTTGAATTGTCTATTGTATGTTATAAAGGTAATATGGTGGCCATGCTTGAGAACAGGGTGACGGGGCTTGAGGAATTCTTTTGTGTGCATTAGCATAGGAAAGGGAGTAAAAATTCTAGACTGAGTAAAGAAAATGCTAAGTAGAAATTTCAAAACTAAGAATTCCTAATAAATTATAATTGTCACTTCCAATTACAAGGATGGTGAGCACAGGCAGACCCTCGCCTCTGAAGCCAGAAATCACTGATAGACTGACTGAGGAGGAATCTACAGCTTCTTCAAGCAATGAGAAAGATTTTCAAGCATTAACCTATTTTAAAAAATCTATAGGTTTTGCTGGTGGAGAAAAATGTATTCTGGGTGGCATTGTCTTTATATATATCAGGAGTTGGCAAATTATGGTCTGTAAGTCAAATTCAAACTGCCACCTATTTTGTAAATAAAGTGTTATGGAAACACAGCTGTACTCATTCTTCACATATTGTCTAAAGCTGCTCTTGTCCTACGAGAGCAGAGTTGAGTAGATGCAACAAGGACCACATGATCTGCAAAGCTTAGAATATTTGTGGACTCCTTATACAGACAACAATGCAGGAGGCCTGTGTTAAAATGTTCAAACACATATGCAGAATTCAGTATTTTGAGAGAACTTTCAAGAATTAATAAGTCCAAAAACAAAGAATTATTAAGTCTAGTGAACTTCTCATTCTCCTGTTGATCCTGTTGAGTGATCTTACCAAAGCAAACCAGGAAAGATCCTTTAAAACTCTTAAGACCATTGCAAAGTTGAGAAATGTAGCAGAGGTGAGCAGCAGGGGTGCAGTGGAGCATCCTCTTTTTTTTAAGTAGTAGGTTGCCAGAACTTACTTATTTTGCATGTTGAAACTCTGTACCACTTGACCAACACCTCTTCATTTTCCCCGCCCTCTAGGCCCTGGCAACTACCAAACTATTCTCTGCCCCTATGTGTGTGACTACTTTAGATTTCACCTGTAAGTGAGATCATGCAGTATTTGCTTTCCATGTCTGGCTTATTTCTCTTAATATAATGCCCTCCAGGTCCATCCATATTGTTGCAAATGCCAAGATTTCTTTCTTTACAGGCTGAATAATATTATATATCATGTTTTCTTTATCCATTTATCCATTGACGGGCATTTAGGTTGTTTCTTTATCTTGGTTACTGTGAATAATGCTGCCGTGGAAAAGGGGGCGGATCACATTCTTAAAACATGGTTTCCTTTTGTTTCTTTATGAGAATTTGGGTCAGACTGATTAAGGCTCTAATTCAAAGATGTTAGAGAAACAAGGTAAAAAACAAGAAGTTAATCAGAACGTCATGACATTTGGGTTTTTTTGTTTGTTTGTTCCTTTGTTTATGTATATACCACTCGCCTCAGCCCTACCCCCTCCTTCCCCAGAGATTTACACCACAGTTCCATGTCTCCGCCACCTCCGACCAGCCACCCCACCCCGATGTGAAAACTTGACTAGTATTTTAATAGTTCCTGTTCTATCATAGCTAAGTGTGTTTGTATAAATCACACAGTAGCATTTTATGAACAATATTTGAACAAAATTGGGGTCTAGACCATAATACTTACTCACTGGCTTTTGAGCAAGTCACTTATTCTTTTTTGGTCTTTGTTTCCTTGTATAAAAGATGATTTATATTATTTAGAATTTTTTTTCTTTGAATCACTTGCTTGTACTTGATAGTTTTATGAACAAGAAATGAGATGCTACACGTAAAAGTATTTTGAAGAACATGAAGCACCACTAAAATATAAGTTGATATTATAATATTTATCATAATTTTATGTCAGTGACACCCAGGACTAGGATAATCCTGAGGTGCTAACCTAAAACAGTCTCCTGCAGTGATGTTATGTAATCCAGCCTAACCGATGGCAGTGTGCTCTGGAGTGACTTTGGGACAAGAAATTTTAATTATTTATGTCTTTTTTACAGTGGCTTAGACATCAAATTTGAATTGCTCACCAGACATGATGGTGGTAAAGACTCATTCACATAGAATTAGGTGTACTGCCTTTTTCTATGATCTTCTTTAAAAATATGGAGGAAATAAAAAACATAGACCTCCATAACCATAACACATATGTGGCATAGCTTATAGTAGGTAATTCATTTCATTGAAGGAATGACTGAGGAGAAAAAAAACGAATGAATCTTGTGCTGACATGTAGTTAAAGAGAGAAGCAAATTGAGATGCAGAAAGGGAAAATGAAGAAAGAACCAATAAGAGAATGTTAAATGTCAGGAAGTCAAGTAAGCATTACAGATTTTGAGGAGAGGATACAGGAGAATTAGTAATGGAATGGAATGCCGGACAAGGAATAAATGTTACTATTAAGAGTCTAGATAGTTCAGAGCACATTAGGCACTAATATGCATATAAAATTTGCCTGTTATAATATTTCTCTGTTAGTGAAAACATATCATGGTCATCCATATAATACATTGAAATTTCTGTTCTCCCAGATTTATTTAAACATAAGCCAGTGCATTTCTCCACTTCAATAAGGATATATTAAATATGTTCATTGAATCTGGGGCTGAGGCCCTATTCATTTTGCTAGCCACTAGATTACAAGTTAATTATGAGTCCTCTTTTCCCGCAGTAAATGTAAAGTTTCCATAGCATTCTATTTCAAAGGTGTCTAGCACTAAATAACAATATTTCAATGTTTCACATTCTCAGGAATTAATCTTTCTTGTAAACATTTTCAATAATGTAAAGAACCCTTGTTGGTTCCATCCATGCTGTTGCAAAGGGTAGAATCTCCTTCTTTCTCTAGCATGGATGGAACTAGAGAGCATTATGCTAAGTGAAATAAGCCAGGCAGTGAGGGAGAAATACCACATGATCTCACCATTAACTGGAACATTATCAACAAAAGAAAAAAGCAAACAAAATACAACCAGAGACATTGAAATTGAGAACAATCTAGCAATGGCCAGAGGGGAGGGGGTAGGGAACAGTGGGGGAAAGGGTTTCCAGGAAACACTATAAAGGACACATGGACATAACCAAGGGGGAGGGTGGGAGCAAAGGAGGGAGGTGGGATTGGCTGGGGTTGGGGGTGGGGGGGATTGGTGGGGGGAAAATGCAGACAACTGTAAATGAACAACAGTAAAGTAATAAAATCTTAAAAAAAAAAAAAAGAACCCTTATTGGGATGCTCTATACTAACCTAGAGCATTTTATAGCAATAGCAACTAAAGAACTACCAAAAGAAACTCATAATAAAATATTAAATTAGATGCCCCCCTAAAATATAAGCTACATCTGAAAAGTGAGTTGGGTAGTCTGTTAAGTACATGCATTTTCAGAGCCACTGGTGTGCCATTTAGCACATCGGAGCAATTCTTGCAAACTTCCCAAGAGGTCTGAAAAAGTGAATGAATTTCTCAAAGTGCCTGCTTTTTACTCTGGGGAACAATTGAAGTTAGAAAAATCTGGCTGAATAAATGACTTCTCCCTCCCTGAGTATTGCTAGAACAATTTCAGTCAATGCAAGATTTTCTCAACTAGAGTGGGGAGAAGTAATCTAAAACTTATGTCTAAGACTTCCCTTGCCAAAATCTGTCTGAACTGTAGTCATCTTGGCATGGCTAATATAAATAACTTTGGGGAAGCAAGAAGATGAACTAGATGGATGAACTGTAGAAATTTTATGCAGTTTAATATCTTTCACTAATAGAAAATAACTTTTCCTGATATCCTAAAATTATATGTTTCCAGATAGTCAAGACATAATGTGAATAGATTTATTCACTCTTCCAAACCAAACCTATGAAAAATAACTTCAGGTGACTAAAAGTAAAAGTGCATGTTTTCTTATAGTTACTTCAAATAAAAAACCATTTGTTAGATATATGTGAGATTACATTTAAAAAACTTCCATGAAGTTTGTTTTTGTTAAAGCTAATATTGAATTTTTCTATTTTCCATGTTTAGGAAAGGTCCTAATTATATCTTTGTTACTAGGAATAGCAATGATAATGCTCCAAATATTTATTATTATTTGCCATTTTGTTGATAATGTCCTTTAACAAATGAAAAACAATTACAGAACACAACTGGAGACAGTAAACCGGAGCAGTTAAGAGTGCAGATTCTGGACTTGGTTCACCTATGATGAAAATCTGGTCCCACCATTTATAACCTTGTTAAACTTGAGCAATTGTTTAAGTTCATGAGTTCTGTTTCTTTAAGTACGTATGATTAAATACGTCTTAAGTTGTTTTTGGCCATTCAATTAAATGATGCCACCAAAGTGTGTATCATAGTGTTTGCCATATAAGTAGCACTCAGATATGTGAATTATTGTCATTACTACCATTATTATTTTATTCCATTTCCCCATAGATTTTTATCACTGTTTGCAGTTGTATCATTGGCATTTATGTTGGTTGAATTCATTAAAAAATAATTTTCTGTTTCGTAACTAACGAGTAAATGTTAGCTAATGCCTTTGTAGGAAGAATTACTACGTAAAGCATGCCTGTTACTTTAAAAAAAATTATGGCAAATGGATAATAAAATACTAAAGGAACTCAGCCTAATTTGTTCACCAAACACAGACACAGAATATGTCTGTGTAGATAATGGGTGATAATGTAAAGATCTAGTCAGTGATCAGTGGCCAAGGGATCATGGCCAATTATTAAATTAATTTATATATGCAGTGATTCATGAAAATAATAATACCTTGATGATATTTCTTGAGAGCGCATGTTTGTGGAGGCATATTTGCTAGAATATGAAAGGTGACCCTTACTCCTTTAGTGGTTTTGTTCTATTTACCTTTCACCGTTTTACATATCTTGGGGTAGACATACAGAGGACAAGAATATCCTTCTCATTCAGGCAAATTGAGTGAAGATTGCCTCTTCTAATGACTAATAAGGAGGAAATAAGGATGCCAATTATTAGAACCTGGAAATAGTGGTAAATGTGTCCCAGTAGGTGCCATACCAAAGTATGATGACACATGCCTGAAAGAGAAATTTGCACACCAGCAAATGGTGATTACATTCAGTTGCTCCTGAATATAAAGTAATATTTTATTTGCATCAACTTACTGGAAAACATTTAGTTTTGCTTCTAATAATTAATTTTATATGTGTACAGTAATGCTTTTCAGTGCATATAAAAAACAGTGACTTTTCACTTCAGAATTGCAGAACATGATAGATTCATAAACCAATGTTTTAGTTGAGTTTTCAAACCAGTTAGAGAACTGTGAGCGTAGATGTTTCCATTTTACAGATAAGAGATTGAGGTTGAGGGAGATTAAGTAATTTGTTTACTGCCACATTAGGAGGTAGAGTTTGGACCCAAAACCACAAGCCCTACTTTTTTCACTGCACTACTATGCCTTGTAAAGCAGCATTTTCTTTTGACTTTTTTGATCATATCATCCTCACTTCAAGTAATTCGGCTTGTTCAAAAAGGAATAATGTGCTTCTTTAATGTTTTATCTTATTTTTTAATTTTACTTCTGTTGAATTGTCTGCATTCAGTACAAGTTTCACCGCCTGGTTAACTGTGTGAACTTGCTTAACTTAATCCTCCTAAAGCTGCTTTGTTTTTCCCCTCTGTAAAATAAAAATTCTCAGGATTCTTATTTAAAATGCAGATTCCTTTTTGTTTTATTTTTATTTTTGGTTTTTATTGGTTTTTATCATTCTCTTACTGTTTTTCCCCTTTGCCCTCCTCTGCCCATCCCACCCCCACTCCCACAGTCAATTCCCACACTGCTGTCCATGTCCATGGGTCTTTCATACATGTTCATTGACTAGTCCCTTCCCTTCTTTCCACCATTGCCCTCTCCCTTCTCCCCTCTGGTCACTGTCAGCCTGTTCCACATTTTCATGCTTGTGGTTCTATTTTGTTTGTTAATTTATTTTTGTTCATTAGATTCCTCTCATAGGTGAAATCACATGGTTTTTGTCTTTCACCGACTGGCCTTTTTCACCTAGCATAATATTGTCCAGTTCCACCCATGCCATCACAAAAAGTAGGAGTTCCTTCTTTCTTTCTGCTGCATAGTATTCCATTGTGTAAATGTACCACAGTTTTTAGATCCACTCAATGACTGATGGGCACTTAGGCTGTTTCCAGCATTTGGCTATTGTAAATAGCACTGCTATGAACATAGGGGTGCATAAGTTCTTTTGAATTAGTGATTGAGGCTGTAGGTTTTGCATATATAGCTTTTCTTATGTTGAGGTATACTCCCTGAATTCCCACTTTGTTTATCTTATTTTATTTTTTATCATAAATGGGTGCTGGATTTTATCAAATGATTTTTCAGCATCTATTGATTTGATCATGTTATTTTTGTCCTTCATTTTGTTTATGCGGTGTATTACATTTATTGATTTGAAAATATTGTACCATTCTTCCATCCTTGGGATAAATCCCACTTGATCATGGTGTATGACCTTGTTGTGTATTGCTGAGTCCAGATTGCCAATATTTTTTTGAGGATTTTAGCATCTATGTTCATCAGCAATATGGGCCTGTAGTTTTCTTTCATTGTTGTGTCTTTACCTGGTTTTGGAATTAGGAGGACACTGGCCTCGTAAAAAGAATTTGGGACTATCCCTCTTTTTGAAAATTTTGGAATAGTTTGAGAAGGGTAGGAGTTAGTTCTTCCCTCAATGTTGGGTAAAATTCGCCTGTGAAGCCATCTAGTTCAGGGATTTTGTGTACCAGGAGTTTTTTAACTACTGCCTCCATTTCACTAGTTGTTATCAGTCTATTCAGACTTATTTCTAGAATTGCATATTTCTAGAAATGTATTCATTTCTCCCAGGTTGTCTAGATTCTTAGCAGATAGTTGTTCATATTAATTTCTTAAAATCCTTTGTATTTCTGTGTTATTGGTTGTAATTTCTCCTCTTTTATTTCTGATTTTATTTATTTGGGTCCTCTCTCTTTTTTTCTTGATGAGTCTGTTTAAAAGTTTGTCAGTTTCACTTATCTTTTCAAATAATCAGCTCCTGGATTTATTTATCCTTTGAGTTGTTCTTTTAGTCTCTGTCATATAATTTTGTTTTGACCTTGATTATTTCCTTTCTTCTACTCACTCTGGGCTTTGTTTTTCCTCTTGTTCTTGTAGATTTTGGGGTAGGTTGTTTATTTGAGATTTTTCTATCTTCTGTAGGTAGGCTTGTGTTGCTAAGAACTTCCCTCTCAGTACTGACCTCAATGCTGTGTCCCATAGGTTTTAGGTTGTTATGTTTTCATTTTCATTTGTTTCCTGATACTATTTTTTAAATTTCTTCCTTTATCTCATTGTTGACCCATTCATTATTTAATAACATGTTATTCAGTCTCCATGTATTTAAATGTTTTTGAGGGTTTTTTTTTTTCCCGTGAGGTTGGTTTCTAGTTTCAATCCATTGTGATCTGAGCACACACTTGATGTGATTTCAATTTTCTTGAAATTGTTAAGGCTTGTTTTGTGTCCTACCATGTGATCTATCTTTGAAAATGTTCCATGTGCATTTGTAAAGAATGCTTATTTTGTTGCTTTGTGGAGAAAGGGTCTGTATATATCAATTAAGTCCATTTGATCTAGAGTGCCATTCAATGCCACCATACCCTTGTTGATTCTTTGTTTGGAAGATCTGTCCATTGTTGGCAATAGGGTGTTAAAATCCCCTACTATGAATGTGTTGTTGTTAATGTATTCCTTGAAGTCCTCCAGTATTTTCTTTATATATTTAGTTGCTCCTAAGTTGAGTACATATATGTTTACAAGGGTTATATCGTCCTCTTGGACTACTCCCTTAAGTATTATGTAGTGACCTTCTTTGTCCCTTTTTATGGCTTTTGTCTTGAAGTCTATTTTTCTGATATATGTATTGCTACCCCAGCTTTCTTTTCTTGTCCCTTCGCTTGGAATGTTTTCTTTTCCCCCATCCCTTCGGTTTCCAACTGTGTAGATCTCTTGTTCTGAGGTGGGTCTCTTATAGATAGCATATATTGGGTCATAGTTTCTTATCCATTCAACTACCCTATGTCTTTTGATTGGAGCATTTAACCCATTTACACTGAAGGTTATTTTTGATCAGTTCTTATTCCTTGCCATTTTTTCCATTCGTCTCTCTCACTCTCTCACTCTTGCAATCTCTCTCTCCTCCTTTTCATAGCAGTCTCTATTATTTCTTGCAGTGCTGACTTGGTGGAAATGTACTCTTTTAGCTTTCTTTTGTCTGGGAAAGTATTTCACCTTTCATTTTAAATAGAGCCTTGCTGGACAGAGTATTCTTGGTTGTAGGTCCTTGCTTTTCATTACCTGGAATGTTTCATGCCAGTCCCTTCTGGCGTGTAATGTCTCTGTTGAGAAATCAGCTGCTAGCCTTATTGGAGCGCCCTTATGTTACTAGCTCTTTCTCCCTTGTTGCCTTTAAGATTCTTTTTTTGTCCTTAAAATTTGCCATTTTGATTATGATGTGTCTTGGAGTGGGCCTGTTTGAGTTCATCTTGTTTGGGATTTCTGAGCTTCATAAACTTGCATGACTTTTTCCCCCTCACTAAGTTAGGGAAGTTTTTTGTCATTATTTTTTCAAGCAGGTTTTCTTTTCCTTGCTCCTTTTCTTCTCCTTCTAATAGTCCTATTATGTGAATGTTGTCACATTTCATGTTGTCCTGAAGCTCCCTTAAACTATCCTTGCTTTTTTTTTTTTAGTCTTTTTTTTTTTGTTTTGTAGTGCTGACTGGGTATTTCTTTCTACCTTGCCTTCCAGCTTACTGATTCAGTCCTCTGCTTCATCTAATCTGTTTTTAATTCCTTCTACTGTATTTTTTCATTTCAGATATTGTATTCTTCACCTCTTCCTTGTTCTTATTCATAGTTTCTATGTCCTTTTTCATGCTGCTGTAGTTCCCAGTAAGTTTCTTGTACCTCCCATAAAGTTCCTTGTAGTTATCACTGAGTGTCCCTAGCATCCTCATAACCATTATTTTGAATTCTATGTCTGATAGATTGCTTGACTCAATTTCATTTAGTTCTTTTTCTGGGGATTCCTCTTTTTCTTTTGATTGAGGGTTATTTCTTTGTCTCGCCATTTTAGGTGACTCTTTTTGTTTGCATCTGCATCTGTATTCTCTGCCTTGTGTGCCTGTCTTTGTGGGGTAGAGTTCTGTGGTAGGAGTCCTGTGGGACTCAGTGGTACAGTTTCTTTGATGTACTGATCTGGATGTTTTTGGGTTGCTCTTTATTTACTTTATGTGGACTTTCTTGTTGTACTTGGACTTTAATTATTGATAGCTCATTCATTGGTGGGTTTTCCCCTCTGGCTGGCTGACTGAGAGTCACAACCCCTGCCACGTCTTATATGCTGTTATACAGGTGCTGGTAAACGAAGCAATACTACCCAGAAAACCAAGCCCACTCCAGCAAAAATTCTGCCCTACCATATCAGCTATATCAACAGCAATTGAGCAAAAGTTAATAAAGTTGGAAAGAGATTAAGAATATTATAAGTTAGGAGAAAGGGAATATGAGATGACTAAAGGAGAGAAAAATGATTTTGAGAGGGAAGAGGGAGGAGCAATAATAAGAGTAGAGAATAGAAACAAGGCAAAGAAAGGGAAAATATAAAATTTAAAATGTAAGTAAAACAGGGAATGGTGATGGAAAAATTGTGTAAAAAAGGGAAGAGTGTAATATGATGTTTGAAATAAATTTTAAATATAGTGAACTAAAGGGAAGAACATTGCAGAAAAACACAACAGGGTCAATAACAGCAACAGCTGAGCAAAGATTAATAAAGGTTGAAAGAGAATAAGATAATTATATGAAAGAGAAAAGAGAGTATGAGATGTCTGCTGTAAAAAAAAAATTATTTTGAGAGGATAGAGGGAAGAGAAATAACAAAAGTAAGGAATAGAATCCCAGCTAAGAAAAGGAACAAATAAAATTCCAATCTCAAATAAGCAAAGGCGGGAGTAAGACAAAGAGTAAGACGGGGGAGAGTAACCTCTGAGATTTTAAATTTCAAAAAATAATAAGAAAACAATTGAAGAAGAACAGCAATAACTGTAATAACCACACCAAACAAGCCACAATTTATAAAGGTAGAAAGAAAATAAAAATATTATAAGAAGGAGAAAAAAGAATGTGAGCTGACTAAAGAAAGGAAGAATGATTTTGAGAGGAGAGAGGAAGGAGAAATAGTAAGAGAGGAATAAGAACAAGGTGTAGCTTGGGGGAGAATAAAATTTACAGTGAAAGTAATAAAGGGCAGGAAGAAGGCAAAATAGAGTAAGACAAAGAAAGGGTACAATGTGAAATTTAAAATAAGAATAAAATTAAAATGTAAGAATATAAAAAAAGAATAAAAATAAAAGACAGAGTAGTGAATTAGTTGGAATACAATTGAAGCAAAGAAGAAATATTAAAAGGCTATGCAGAAGAAAGAAATAAAAGTAATGCAGATTCTGAAGAAGAACAGGGTAGAGTTCATCTCAGCAGAGTTTGGCATTTGCCTTCTGTCTTCTCTTTCTGGATCCTCCTCTGGCTTTTTATTTATTTATTTATCTATCTATCTATCTATCTATTTATTTATTTATTAAATTATGTTATTGTTGTTCATTTACAGTTGTCTGCATTTTCCCCCCACCACTCCCCCCACCCAGCCAATCCCACCCCCCTCCCCCGCTCCAGGGTAGGTCGCCCAGCTTTTGGCAACACCACCTGTATCACCTTCACTTGCCTCTAGAGGGAGCTTCTATTTTGATTGAGAGGGTGGGAACCCTGGGTCTCCCCTGGGAGACACTGTTCAGTCTTCTGGGAAAATTGTGGATCTGTTTCCCCTTCCCCTACACCAACCATGTTGTTCTGTCCCAGCTTATTTTGAATAAAGTACAGTTTCTGATGAACTAGCTGTCTCTGTTTCAAGGGAGGAGCCAATCTGTGTAATAGGGTCAGCTTTTCCTGTTTGGTGCTGGGTGTGAGCTGAGCCTGGGCAGGGCCCTGACTCCCCCTTGCTGCACTGATTTCTGATCTCCCTGTTTTGCTGGCCTCAGTGGAATAAGGCCCTAAGAACCAGTGTATTTTTTTTCTCCCTGAGAGAAGTTCAAAATGGGCCCATTAGGTGTTTCTCCTTCTGTCTTTCTCTTGTGGATATGCATCCTGCAGGGGGTTCTTGAGCTTGCCCTGCCTATTTTGCAGAGCTTCCTCATCAGATGAGGTCTTGTAGGAGGTGGGGCCTGGGTGTATTCTTCCCTCCCCAGAGGTTTGATTGGGCTGGGTGTGTTCTTCACCACCCAGAGTTTTGATCTCTGCTGGCCAGGAAAGGGGTCTCTGCCTGACTGTAAATAATCTCAGGTGCTCAACTCTTGCTCATCCAGCTCCCAGCACATTGCCCTCACAAGAGACATAGTCCTGAACTCTCCACTCTGTGCAGCCTCTGGCCTGCTAGCTGCACTGGGCTGGGGTTGAGAAATCCCCTTGCTGTGCACCTTTCTGATCTCTCTGCCCAACTGTATTCCAGGGGAATAAACTGTACTTTCAATTTTTTCCCTTTGCTGGCAGGGCGGCTGTGCATGGGGTTCTTGCCCAGCACACTTCAGCTACCCTTTTAAAAAAGTCCTTTTGGTCACACCCACTGCAGTATTGAATCACTGTCCAGTTTTCCACACATACCCTCTCCAAAAAACCAAAAGTCTCTCACAGTCACAGCTGGCCACAGCCTGCCTCCACCTGACCCAGGTGCAGATAGAGTCCCTCTCTTTCTCTGGCACTCTCCTAGTTGGCGTTTGCCACTCCAGCTATGGGGGTGCTGCTCACTGTGTGCATGTGTAGCCTGGGTCTCCCTGACCTTGTGTATACAAGTCACTCCTGGCCCAGGTCTAGGGGTTCTCTGGCCTAGGAGGGGAGGGAGCTGCAAAGCTGCAATTTCTGATTAGGTTCTCTGTGGTTGCAGGTGCCATGCACAGAGTATTTCCCCTTCAACATATAAAATCTCCTTACTGCCCATTGTGAAGTGTCTTCTGTTCTCCTTGGCTTCCAAACTTCATATCAACTAAGATTCTTTTAATCGTTCAGCGGCAGATCAGCCAAGTATCTGAGTTGGGGGCAAGAGCAAAGTGGATTCAGGTTCCACATATATGGTTGCCATTTTCTCTCTCTCCAGATTTCTTTTTGGACCTCTTAAATCTGAATATATATTTATAAAATAACAAGAAATTTATAAAATGAAAAAATAATTCCTATGCACATTACAATTTGGATTTATCTTTTTCTCAACTTTAGCATCATTCATTCCCTGATGACATTCATTTTAAAGAAATGTAGACTATGGCCCAATTTAATTCACAGAATACAGGTGACAGAACTCTACTCTGCTTACTGTTGAATATTTAGTCAATAAAGACAGTTAAGAAAACTCACCTTTACTCAGATAAGGTCCACTATATTGCGCTTTTCCTGCAAAAGAGGAGGGAAAAAAAGGAAAGGTAACTGAAATGAACCGAAGATTACTTACTTGTTGATGGTCCAGAAGACATTTTTGAACCACGTGTCCAAAGCCTTTATTTCCCTTTGACCAAGAATTTTTATGCCTCACCTGTGAAGAATATCTGACAAGATACATGTACCAGATTAATCCTCAAAATTCTTCTTAAAGATCTGAATGCCAGACACTTAGAGACATTTTGTACAAAATCAAGAGATGTGTAAATTACATGGCTCTTCATACTGTAGGCAAGTGTGTCTTTAGACTGAAAGTAAAAATAAGAATGGTGTATGTTAGTGTTAATTAGCATAGCAAATGGAGGTCTGAATTGGCAGTGTTTTTTCCTAAAGGAAAATAATGTGGGGAAAGAAACATGGCATAGGTGTTAATAATTTTCATGTGTTTAAGTGCTGAGTATGATAAAAAAAAGATTATGTTATTATTGTTGATATGTTACAGTTTCCTAATGAACTAGTCAATAAATCCACTATTTACTGAGTATTGACTATGTGCCAGACATTATACTAGACATTAAAAAGTGTAAGACATTAAAACAATGGTCCCTTTTAAATATAATAGCAATCATTTTCCGATTGACACTCTGGGCTGAAAAAGAGAGGGACAGAGATTGTGTTAAATTTAAATCTCCAAAAGTTGAGCATGCATATCTGTCAGTCTCTGTAGTTTCTCTGGTTTTCCTATGGTTTATTTTTTAGTGTGTGTTTAAATGAGTATTCTACAGTTGATAACATTTGGGAGAGAACCCTAATTCATTGTCACATTTTATAACTGAGACTTTATAATGTATCTACGGTAAGAAACTGCGTTGACCAAATTTTTTTTGCTGTATTCATATGTAGCATTTTGACTCATGAAATATTGTGAAAATGGTGAATCTTATTTTTATTTATATCTTTTTCTTATGATGTTCTTTTGCTTTAATTTATTGTCTTGACATTAATTAATAACATTTTATACATTTCAAGTGTACAGTTCTAATACATCATCTGTATATTGCATTGGGTGCTCACCACCTGTCACCTGGCCTCCCTCTGTAGCCATATATATTTGACCCCCTTTTCCCTCTCCATCTCCATTTTGGTAACCTTCATACTGTTATCTCTGTGAGTTTGTACTGTTTGTTTATTTCTTGATTTCTGTTTTATACTCACATATGAGTGAAATCATATGGTTCTTGTCCTTTTCTGTCTAACTTATTTCACTTAGCATGATATTCTCAAGATCCATCCATGTTGTTGCAAATGGAAGTTCATCCTTTCTTACGGCTGAGTAGTATTCCATCAAATATATTAATACATACCACATCTTCTATGTCCAGCCATCCACTGAAGGATACTTAGGTTGTTTCCATGCCTTGGCTACCATGAATAATGCTGCAGTGAACATAGGGGCCATATATGTTTACATGTAAGTTTTCATATTTGTCAGGTAGATACCTGGAGGATGGGCTGCTGGGTCATATAGTAGC
>VMDR010025134.1:0-14670 GCA_007922815.1 Macrotus californicus | reverse complement strand
GGTCTTCCCTATTCAGAGTAAAGTAAATTTTATGACTGTACATAATTAACGATAATGAAGTAATTCTAATAATGAGGAGGTTGGTGGGTAAGATGTCTCTGAAAATTTTCCCTTAAAAACAAGGCAAAAACTTACTTGAAGGCTTTCTGGCCCAATTAACTGTTTTAGACAAGTTGTCACTACCTTAAAAAATAAAAAGCCAAAGTAGGAGGCAATAAGCGTTTATTTGAGATCAAAGAGTAGCTCTTTGGGAAGCACTTACCCCAAATCATGTTCCCATGATGGGGTGAACGTGGGGGGTTTTTATGAGAAAAGGAAGGAAAATAATCACGCGAGTAGAAGGAAGGAATTTCGCTCGGTGTTCATAAGCCAAGGACTGCATTCTTTGGTGCAGATAAGCGAGGTTATTCCTTAGCTATTCCTGGCGGTGCTCACTGTGAAGAATGTTGATAATCAGCAGTCCCGTGGTTAGGTCTGCTCTCCCGTCAGCCTTGCAAACAAGCATCAGGAATACAGTGCTGGTTGGCTCAGGCCAAGATTCTTTTGTCCAGTTCACAGTTCCAGGGGTTGGAGGAGAGAGACCAGCAAGGCAGTTCCTCTGTAATGGCTGCCATGACTCTGTTTTAAAACGGCTGCATTTTTCACATTATGATTCTTACTGTCTTGTCTTTAAATCTTTAATCCTGAACCTCAAATATTTCCCTCGAACACGGTGTAATAAACAGCTGTTCCCCTTTGGTTGTAGAAGTTCTGCTGTACAAGTGAGCCTAGAGTAAAGTATCTCAGGACCTCAGATCTGGTTTGAGAGAGCCTTTTTCTGGTCTCTGGCTCTCCCTCACTTTGGGCACCCAGGCTTCCAAGAGTGTGAGGCATAGGGTCCCTTGGGATGAGATGCTTCTCTCATTTGTTTTGCTCATCACTGTAGCCCATTCCCAGATCCTAGCGTAGTGCCCGACCCCCATGAGGCAGCATGCAGATGCTTGCCGGTTAATGAAGGGCAGTGCCAATGACCCTCAGTAGAGAGAAGTTCTTTATACTGAGGGGTTCACAGAGAAAGGGCAGTTCCGCAGCCCTGTGGATCCTGAGTCAAGTATGGGAGCGTGACCAGTGAAGTTGAGCGAGAGAACACAGCAGTTCTCACTCTGTGTAGGAGACAGAGAGGACAGAGGAGGGGTACCCAGGACTGGAATGACCTCAGTCGGGGGTGGGGGTTCACAGCTTTGAGGGGCTCCGGTGAGGGGGTGGCAGGGCAGGGGCCACGGGCATCATCAGAGACATTTCAGAAGAGGCTCCGCTTGTCAGAGCTTAGGGCCGAGTTGTGTCCCACTGTGGAAAGAATATTGTTGCTGGGAATTCTCTGAGGGCAGTCTGAAGTGGGGTGAAGAAACCTGTTTAGGTGAACAGACCTACTTTTGAAGTAGACCTGGGGGACCCTCCAGCTGTCTGAGTATGTTCTGGGTGCATTCAAGTGTATTTCTAGCAGAGGAAAATCCAGGAACAATAAGGACAGAGATACTGGCTTAAACAATCCAGTTCACTTTGTAATATTTTGAACTTATGTTGAAATAGGTTTTGACATACAGACGTAAAGACAGCAGACACTCCTCTGTGCCCTGCACGCAGCTTTCCCTAATGCGCGCCGCGTCTCATGAATCGGGCTTTTGATGTTGTATCCTTGCCAGACCCTCGGTCACAACATTTTCCCCTACATTTTCTTTGAGAAGTTTTATAATTTTACTTTCCATATTTAGTCTGATTTAAATTTTGTACCAGTTGGTTTTTTGGTGGTGGTGGTTTGTTTGTTTTGCATATGGATCACCACTTGTTCCAGAATCTTCTGTTGACAGAGAAGTGTTCCTACTTCATTGAATTGCCTTGACTGACACCCTTGTCAAAAATCGGTTGTCCGTGTCTGTGTGGGACAACTTCTCGACGGTCTCTGCTGTTTCATCGATCTACGGGCCTACCCTTTTGTGAAGAACACACTATTAATTATCGTAACTTTATAGTAAGTTCCGAAACAGCGCAGTGCGGATCCTGCAGATTCGTTCATACTTTTCACATCTCTTCTGCTGTGAGTGGAGGTTCTGGGCAAAAGTCAGAGCAGCTTATTTTCAGGAGGAACGGCTTCGGCATCTCAGGGGGGCTTCTTCCTCCTGGGGCTTCTGTATCCTGCCAGAGAAACTGCCTCCCCTTTCACCCCTCTTGGATTGAGGTGAAAAGCACAGGGACCTCCCTCCTTCCCTCCCTCCCTCCCTCCCTCCCTTCCTTCCTTCCTTCCTTCCTTCCTTCCTTCCTTCCTTCCTTCCTTCCTTCCTTCCTTCCTCCCTTCCTTCCTTCCTTCCTCCCTCTGCTCCTTCTTTCCTTCCTAGTTCCCTCCCTCACTCCCTCCATCCCTCCCTCCCTTCCTTTTATCTTTCTTACCAAACCCAGATGCAAATGATCATCTAGACTGAGTTCTGCAAGATGGTCAAGGTTTGTGGGCCACATTTATTGCACTCCAGGGATCCCACATGTGGTAAGCTCTGTGTTTCTCCCCACTGAGCACGCCAACAACTCTGCTTACATATAGGGATTCCATGAAAATGTATGATTGGGTCAAGGATAGTTTTGATATTAATTATGATTAGTTTTCTGTGTGTGAAAAGTAAACATTTTAAAATAATAAAAAGGACTCATAATCCCACTACTCTACAATGACGATTGAAGCAAATATTTTGCAAACATATTTTATTTTAACATTGTAAAAGCAATGAGAGAATAATAAACGTTTTCCCCAAATAAAAATCCTATAGTTGTATTTTATAATTGGTTCAGATAGGCTATGTTAAAAAAAAAAATCTTCCTTTTGACATTCTACGGTTCTTAAAAGCACTTTATTTAAAGGCTTTTCCTACATAACAAAACCAGTGATAGTAAACAGTGTTTAAAGAAGATGGAAATTTCATCTGTCTTATATTAAAGTCTGGAAGTAAGTAGTCTTATTTGATAAGGCAACTTTATCAATTGAAACTACTGCACACAGTCCTCAGGGACAGTTTCTTCTGGCTCATTGTTCTTCCATCTCCAGGGTGTGGCCCTCAGCCTGTGATTCACGGTGGCGGCACTTGTATTTGCATTCAGGGTGGAAGTGGGGAAGGAAAAAAAGAGGCAAAGACATTGACAGGACCCTAAAATTACTCCCTTGAACTACCACAGAGCAGTTCTTCTTGCCTACTATGGGCTGAGTTTAGTTATATTGCAACATTTACCTGCATAAGGAGGCTTAGAAATGCAATTTCTTTGTAAGTAATTATGCGTCGGGTTAAAAATACTATTCAGTTGGATACAGAGAAAGATGAATATTGAGAGAAAACTAGCAGTGTCTGTTGGAATCATAATATATTTAAAGTTATATGCTGATGAATTTAATTCATCAATATCCATTTAGACTTTTGCATCTACATACATTAGTGGGATTGATTAATTTATTTTCCTTTTTATAGAATTTATTGGGATGACATTGGTTAACAAAATTATACAGGTTTTAGGTGCACAGGTCCACAACACTTCATCTGTACACCATATTGTGTGTTCACCACCCCAAGTCCAGTCTCCATCCATCACCCTTTAGTCTCCTACACCCTCCTCAACCACCTGGCACCCCCCCCCACCACCACTGTTGTCCAAGTCCATGAGTTTTTTCACTCTTCTTTTTTTGCTCAATCCCTTTTTATACCTGCCCACTCAGCCCTCCCTCCGACAGCTCTCAGTCTGTTCTCATCTGTGAGTCTGTCTCTGTTTTGCTTATTAGTTCATTTTGTTCACTAGATTCTACATATGAGTGAAATTATATGGTACTTGCCTTTCTCTGACTGGCTTATTTCACTTAGCATAATGCTCTCCAGGTCCATCCATGCTGTTGCGAAAGGTAAAATGTTCTTTTTCTTTTTTGTGACTGAGTAGTGCTCCACTGTGTAAATAAATCACAGCTTTTTTATCCACTCATCTAATGATGGGCACTTGGGCTGCTTCCAAATTTTGGCGATTGTAAATAATGCTGCAATTAATGTCGGGGTTCATTTATTCTTTTGCATTAGTGTTTCAGGCTTCTTTGGATATATTCCCAGAAGTGTGTTAAGGCTGGGTCTTAAGGTAGATCTGTTTTTAATTTTTTTTTGAGGAAACTCCATACCGCTCTCCACAGTGGCTGTACCAGTCCGCATTCCCATCAACAGTACAAAAGTGTTCCCCTTTCTCCACATCCTCACCAGCCCTTGGTGTTTGTTGATTTATTGATGATAGCCTTTCTGACATGTGTGAGGTAATATCTGAGAACATATCTCCAATAATTCATCTGAGAAGGGGTTAATATCCAAAATTTATAAAGAATTTAATATAACTCAACCCTGAAAAGCAAACAATGTAATTAAAAACTGGGCAAAGTGGGGTTTATTTTTAACTTTCTTTTCTTGCACTGTCATTGTTTATGAGATCTAATTACATCTATTAGATTAAAGACTTCCAGCATAGTCTCTGGGAATGCCCCAAGGGCCAAGTCGCAGAGCAGAGTAGACCCACAGGATTCTTGAGCAAGGCAATGCCATCTGGCTCAGAGAGCTAATCTTTTTGAAAAGGAGTACATGGGTACTGTGAAGTCCCAACCTGGTCATAAACACCAGCAACCATGGGATCAGAGTTTCTCATCATGAGTGAGGCACGGTCAGACCTACAGATTACGTATTTGGGTGGCTACGGCAGCAATCCATCATGCTGTGGAAGTAGCACAGTTAAGATCGAACCCAACCTGGTCCAGAGGGCTTAAATTAACAGAGAATGTCGCTCATACTCCATGTCAACTACTTTCACTGCACGAATGCCCTTCCTTCAGATTTGGACCCATAGCCTCACGGGTGGATGAAGTCTCCTTGGCTAGGTTCTGGAGGAAAAAACCCAGGTGTGGCTTACAGATAACTTGGCTCAGCATGTTGCCATGAGTTAAAGCAACTCCCATGTAAGTGAATCATCAGATGTGAAGGCAAAGTGTGTGGTTCTTTGTGACTTGTGTTACTGCTCATAAGAAGGTACCTGACACAGATGGAAACTGAGCACCTGAAACAGGCACAGTGGGCACTTGGTAGGAATTTATTGACTGAATCAATACCTAATGAGTGTGGTTTTAAAAATTTTATTTAGTTTAATGTTTTTCCAGCTTTACTGAGATATAATTGACATAAAACACTTCATAAGGTTCAGGTGTATGATGTGTTGATTTGATACACTTACATGTTACAGAATGATTATCACTACAGAGTTAGCGGACACCTCCATCGCTTCACAGAAGTGCCATTTCTTTTTTTTTGGTGAAAACGTTTAAGATCTACTCTCTTAGCAACTTTCAAGTAGCGTCAACTATAGTCAGCATGCTGTACCTTAGGTCCCTGGAACTAACCGGAAGTTTGTACCCTTTCACCAACACCTACCAGTTCCCCCACAGCCTGTCCCTGGTGACCACCACTCGACTCTGTAGACACGAGTTCATGTTTTTAGATGTCACCTGTAGTGATGTCCTACAGCAGCAGCCTTTCGCTGTCTGCGTTCACTTAGCATGAGGCCCTGAAGTTTCGTCTGTGTTACATGTGGCAGGATTTCCTTCTTTCTTGGCTAAATAATATTCCATTGTGTATATGTATATATGAGTGTGTGTATAGTTGTTTTTAATAGAGCCTGTGATAAGCATATAAGTGAAAATATTCAGTGTGTTTTCACCACATGTTAGACATACAATCAATACTGCTATTGAGTATATCAAGTGATCTTTCCCAATGGCTGTTCCCTGCCTTGGATCTGATACCCCTTCAGGCTCAGTGGTCTGGAAGCTAGGGCCCCATCTTCTTGCCCTTACAAACTGACTTTGTTCCTGTCCCCCTGTCAGCCTCCTCTCTAGGCTATCTGGCTTGCCTATTAATCCCGCCCAATGTCAAAGTTCTTACCTGCCCTGAGCATGCTTTGGGATCTTGGTGCCTACTCCTCTATCTGCCAGGATGCCCTCTGCCCTCTTTGTGCCCATGACCGTGACTCGGAAAGCACCCTCTGGCCCACTCTGCTCTTCAGCTCACTGTGCCTGCTGTGCAGCCCAGTGTCCCCGAGCATCACTTAGTCCATCATTTCTCGCTGGTTGAAAAAAAGCAAGGCAATAGGTAGAATATTTATCATTTATCTTGGGGACCACAGACTCTGCCCCTAACTCTGCTATATGCAGCTGACTCCCATCTCCTGGGACCTGCAGGTGCTCCTCAGGGGGACAGTGGAGCATGGAAGACCAAAGAGCAGGGAGGCTTGGACACCAGTCCAGTTCCCACACCTCAATGGCTGGATTTTAGGCCCAGTGTTTCCTCTCAGTGAGACTGGCTTTGTTTTTCTCTATTCCTTCTTCTCTCCCTCTTTCATGGACAGTGAGAACTCATAAGCTCTCCTCGGCAAAGTTTCTTTGAAGAAACAGAGTTCTAGAAAGTCTGGGTACTCTGAGGCTCCTCTGGGAGATTTTGGAGAGAAGACACAACAGAACACAGAGAAGCCTGTGAGAAGTTTATTTTACAGACCACAACGCATACCCCAGCCAAGTTCCCTCAGAGAAAACTATCCTGGGGTGGAGTGGGGTGCGGGGCAATGAGGCGAGGCTTCGGTCAGCTCAGAATACAAACAGGGTCCTCAGGAGACTGAAACGGTTTGCTGTGATGGGAATCACTGCCTCGTCATTGGGACAGATACCTAGCTGAGGAATGACATCAACCACTGCAGCAACCCTTACAGTACCTGAAAGAGACAAGGATGAAGATCGTCTCTGATGGCACTCTAACCCCCGGTGTCCTAACTTTTCTACCGTCTCAGGTACCTCCCCCCTGGGACTCAGTTTCCTCAAATTATTTGCAACTGTATCTCCCTTCTTAGCATGGTCTCCATCTACTCTGCCCTCTTTCTCCTATCCCCTTCTCCCTCCATCCTTCTGCCCCGGTTCTGTACTAGATCTGGAGCTATGCTTCTCTCTGGTTCCCCCTCCCTAATGGGTAGTTCTTCCCCTGAATAACTAATTCCTCTACTTACTGTTGACCTGAAAGTCCCAGTAGAAGGTTCTTGGATAATCTTCGCACAGGCAGCCAGTGTATTTATAGTTAAAAGGCCCATCAATTGGCTTGCTGCTTGCCATGTAAGCTTTAATCTGGGGAGAAGGTAGAGAGAGATGAGCTAGTATTAGCATGGAGAGCAGGAAAGGGAGAGAAAGAGAAGGAAGGGTCAGAGGACATGAGGAGGATGCCCTTAGTGGGCAAAGAGCAGAGATGGAAGTGGGGAGAGGCATGGGAGGCCCACTTTTGTAGTATCATTTCAGGAGCTGAAGGTACCAGAAGGGTTTCTGCCTTGTGCTCACAATGCTGTGTCAGCACGTGGGTGTCCAGCTCAGCATGGCAGAGGTGAGTGAATTCCCGGGTCTGGAAGCCCTCGTCCTGGGCGCAGGCCGTCTGAGGGGCAGGCCTGCCTGGGTTCGCAGCCAGGGAGTCGGGAATTGCCTCTGACCGCAGCTGGACCGCTTGGGGGTGAAAGCTGAAGCCAGGCCTATTGCAGCACTGTGACCAAGCCCCCACCGTGCTTCTTACAAAGGTCACGCGGTGATCTTTGGCAATGAACGTGATGTCTCTCATATTCGCTTTCTTCGATTGTGAGAAGAGAACAACTAACTGCCCACCCAAACTGGCTGTTAGAGGAGCAAATGCAATCTCGAAGGTGCACTGGCTTCCATCTTCTCTAACCGGAGTGTGCTTTACAACATAAGATCCCAGAGCACCACCTGGGTACGTTTCAGCGGCGTCTGGTTCATGTTCTAGTTCACGTTCAGCACAGGCAGTTAATCCCGGAGTCCACAGACCCAAGGGGTCTGTGAATAGAATTCAGTGAGTCTGTGAACTCAGATGGAAAGAAATTGTGTCTTTATTTTCCTGAGCTCCCGTTGAAATGGAGCACTCCTTCTGCTGTGAATGTCATCAGAGATCCACAGTGGCTTTAGCAGCGTGTGATTTTATCATGAGGAGAAACACAGACTTGTTCGTGCTGCATTACAGATTCATAGATCTCGAAACAATGCCTGCCCTCATCACTACGCTGGATGCAGGGGGGTAATCATCGGGCTCCCTGAGCATGGCGGAGGCTGGCTGCCTGTCTCCTGAAACCTGCCCGGGGCCACTGGCTGGTGACTCTGCATGGAACAGCCTGGTAGCCTCAGACAGTGAATTCAAGGGTTGCAATTTTACTCAAAGCCTTGCAATTTTACTCAAAATGCTTTGGAGATGCTGGTGTTTCTTTAGAGAAGCTTAACCTTGCCTTGCTTATCTTTTTTATTACACTGACGACAATATATGTTCATGGTTCAAAATTTTTTTAACTCTTGTGAAATCCAAACAAAAGATCAGGACTCATTGGCTGTCCAGTATGATACCTGTGATTTGTTGTCGGAGACCAGTGCCCAGCGGAGGGTTCTCAGTCAAGCTAAGCCACCACAGCCACCACAGAGGTGATTTTTTTATAAAATAAAATTTGACCATTCTGTTGTAAATGCATTGCTTTTTCAGCTAGTGTGTGGGCAAAGACACGTAGGTATCACTGTATCACAAGTTTATTTTCAGTAATTTTATCACTGCTCTTTAATCTGGTAGTTTTCCTACATAATCCAGTGCATTTTCCTTGATTAAGGAGTTGGCTTTCTCTTCACTTTACTCCCTCCCCAGGGCTGCTACTTACCACCATACATTCTCTCAGTTGTGTTTGAACTGTAAGCTTCGCCGTGACTTCATCAGTTGACCTTGTCACTTGGGGCATCTGTAACTCCATTATGATCGGCTGTCGAGTGGGTCTGGGAAGACAGAAGGAGGCAGAGAGCAGAGGTCAGTCCATCAGAGAGAGGGGCACAGTGAGCAGGGTCACGGGACTGGGACAGTGCAAGGGGAAGGAGATGCTTCACTGATGAGATCAGAACCCCCTGGGCAATTTTGATTTTTAGGTAGTTTGGTTAGTTCATACTAATTTAGTTTTGCTTAATAAAGCACCTTGGATACTTTATTTAAAACTAAGTATCATTTTTCCTTCCACTGACAAAAAATACATTACAAAAACAATAAAGGTACAATGCCAGATGTCATCTCCTAATAAAATTCTATAGGTTCTGCTGATTGGCCACTGATTCGGAGGGCTCATGTCACCATTAGTAGAAAATTTTGTACCAACAGAATCACAAACACTGCAGTGCCCTGGAGGAGAGACCATCCTTGAAGATGCCCCTTCTTTGGCTCCTGGCGGGGCCTCAGATTTGTATTTATTTAGCTCTGTAGGGGATTTGGACACAGGGCTGTATTTGGGAACTCTAGATCCCTCCCTACATTCAGGCCTCACCACAGTCTGATGGGGAAAAGGGCCTGGGGACAAAGGGAACAGTCAGGTCTACCCCATCAGTCAGTGAGGGCAGGGCTCGATGTCTCCTTCTCTTTGCTGTCGGGAGAGACAGGAGGGAGATCCGTTGCCTGGCCCCGAGCTTCCCAGCCCCACTTTCTAGGGGGAGCATCCGATTCCGAAGACTCTGCCTCGGTGCCAGCTGCTCTGGTTCTCCGCGCGCAGGGGAGGGGCGTACATTCCTCCCATTCATAAGAGAATTTAGGACTGATAGGGTTACCAGCACAGCTAGAATGACCCACCTTCCCAGTGGGCCCGACAGGGATGGGTTTGCTGGGGTGGGGGACTTGCAGTGCTAAAACCAAGAAATTCATGGGCAAACTGGGATGGCTGGTCACCCTGATTAGCACAGCTTATCAACAACTTGCCTCCCCTCAGGGCTAAGTGGAGTGACATTGTACCCAGACCTGTCCCTCTCAGGGCTGCTTGGACACCCACCCGCCTCCATTATATCCGCTTGTCAAACCCTGGAAGATTTCACGCAGGACGAAGCATCTGGTCATGCCACAGAGGGCGCCACCAGAATCGCAGTTCACAAAACCCAGCATCTGAAACTTTTCTTTTTTTGTAGGGGAAACTCCCTAGATTTGACGAGCAACCCTACTTCTTCCTACAAATTATCCCATTTCTTGCTTTGTTTTTGCATGCCCCAATTTTCCTGCTTCCTTCAAACATGGGCCCTCAATGAGTTGGGTTATGATTCTGTGCTCCCAGGTCCGTGGGGGCTGCAGGCGGTCACGAACAAGTGGTCCTCACACTTGTCTTTTTACTTCAGCATAGGAAGAGTGTCTAAACTGCTAGGCAAACTCAGCCTTGAACCATGGGGCCAAGGATCAGTGCCCAGTGCCTCTGATCACTCAGTGCGTCCTGCCAAAGGTGCCCAAAGCTACTGTCGGAACTCACAGACCTGCTGAAACCTTCCCCTCCAGGAGGCAGGGTGTAAGGAGGTGAAGTTCACCAGGCAGAAATGCAACAAAGGTGTAGACTATGGACAGCACAGTGTGTAGGTCAGAACCTTGGAGAAAGACATTGTTAATTACAGCCTACATGTGCACTGGGAGCCTTATGTCCATGGGAAGCTTGGAAGCACCCAGTGGAGACGTGAGGGGAAGTGTGGGCATTCTAAGAGGAGAGAGTTGGAAATGGGCATGGGTTCATGAGATTAGATTTCTGGGAAGTTCAAAAAGTTTTCAGGAAGGGGTATATAGATTTCCAGGATAGGAGAGGAGCCCTACCCGCAAAGATTTTTTGGTGTGTGTGTGTGAGAAAGAGAAAGGTGTGGCTCACGTGTCTTCCTGAGCTGTGTTGGTCCCCAGCTGCAGACAGAGAACCAAGAGCAGGGCAGCATGGCTGGCCTTGAACAGGAGCTGCAGAGAAGGCATGCTGGAGGAAGCAGGTCTGGTGTCCCAGAGAAGTGGGCTCAGGTGCCCGGCACACTCTTTATATGCAGATCAAGGGAGCGGGAGCGCTGCCATGCAAACCCACGTGACTGATCACTCTATTATCCCTCTTCACTCATGATCTTTCCTTGTTGAACTTGTTTGTTTTTCTGTGGAAAAAGTCAACATTCACTACAGTGTTTGAGTCTGGGAGAGAAGTTAGTTTCTCTCTCATTTTCTCAGTACCAGAGTTTCTCAGAATGAGCAGGACCTCAACAGATACTCAGCTCTTCCCGAGCTCACAGAAGTGGTCTCTCATTCCTCACCATGATACACCTGTCTGTGCAGCTGTGTGTAGCCTTGGCTGTAGTCCTTCCTCCCCTAGCCTCTGGGGGCAAGAAAATCCAGCTATGGTAGCAGGCTTCAGACCACAGCTCTCGGACACATTTGCTGGATGCCCTTATATTATGTTCAAGAGAAGACATTCAAAAAAATTGATTAGGGAGCTAGGTCGACCAGGGCTTCCCTAAGGGCCATAACCAACCAGAGATGAACCTCTCTGGATGGTGGAGAAGTGAGGCCCTGGCACTGGGTAACATGAAGATGTTTGTGATTAACTTCAGGGGTCATGCTGATGTCCTATAGACGCTGAAGATCCCCAGCCACCCAAAGTCCCGAGTCCACGGCAATGTTTTGACTCCAGATTGTTCCTGTAAATAGCTGGCATCCCCGAATCAGACTTCCTGACACTACCAGTCTGCCTGTTTCACTATTGACACGACCACTTCTGTAAACTTGTCTCACAGCATGAGGTGCACAGCGAGACCCACAATGGGAAGGGTTCCCTCCATTAGAACAGGACCCAAACTGTGTCCAGGAGATGGTTCTGACCCCTGGAATTTCTCTCCCTGGGTTGGGAGGGAGGGAGACTCAGTCATTCTGACAGTGGCATTGTGATATTTCTCTTTAATTGATTGAATTTATTCCTTAGCCTCTGACATGTGACATTGTGGAATTTGTTCATCTTCTTTGCATGACAGAGGGAAGGCCAGGGAGAGCCTCTCTGGCATGAATGGGGAAAATCAGAGTTCCAGGAGTTACGTGTTTGCTGCCGTAGACACGATTCAGAGTTAATATCTAGATACATGCTTCTCGTTTCTGGAAGTGTCTTTCTAAATTGCTCTGCCGCTTATCCTATTGCAGCACCTCCCTCCTCATTCCTTTGAATTTGACGTCACTCATGTCGTTCCTCACTTGCAGCTTCAGCTATTGTTGGGATCATTTGCTTTCTTCTTTGTTTCTACTCTGTGTACTCAAGAACAGTGCTTTCATTTAACCTCATCCTGGTCATAATGGTCCTCCTTTGCAAATGTTCTCCCGCGTTGTAATTTTCTTTACACCTGCTCCTTTGCTCACTTACTTGAATAACTTCCATCAGAGGGACATGCTAACTGAGATTAATGAAGAAGGAAGGCAAAGGAATCTAGGGAGCGTCCACGTGGGACAATCTAGGAATGGCTCTTTGCTGGGGTTGAACTCGCTTGGCAGGCACAGTCCATTCTTGAGGACGTACCTCGAGCAGACTCCCAATGAGAAAGTGCTCCAAACAGGGCAGATGAGAATCTCTTGAAGGCAAAGAGGCTCTTTTGGTGTAGGCCAGCGGGAACTGCAGTATGCAGAACCCTCAGTGCATATGACAAATCTTAGGTACTGTGGACGCCATGGCTAGTGTGGCGGTTGCTTCTACGCGTCACCCTGGCTAAACCATGGTACCTAGGTTTTGGTAAAATACCAGCCTTAGATGCCACTCTAAAGGTATTTTTAAATCAATAGACACTGAGTAAAGCTGATCACCCTCTATAACGTCGGCAGGCCTCATCCAATCAGTTGAAAGCTTTAAGAGAAAGGACTGAGGGGAAGAGGGAATTCTGTCTCCAGAATGCCTTCAGACGCAGCTGCTACAGTAACCCCTCCCTGGGTCTCCAGCGTGCTGGCCTGTCCCGCAGATTTCAAACTTTCCAGCCTTCACTATGGTGTGAGTCAGTTCCTTAGGTAAACAAACACCCCCTTCTCTCTCTCTTATAATTGTGGTTTTTTTTTGTGAATTGATCACATGTCCAAAGTCTTGCAAGCACTTAGTAATCCTCATGATTGCTCATTGATTTTTTTGGATCTTCTGTATGTACAAACATATCACTCACAAATATAACAAGATTCTCATTCTTACCTGTATAGTTTTAGGTCTTCTCTTGACTTGCTAAATCACTTAGAACCTCCAGTGCTAAGTTTAACAAGTAACTGCAGAGGACCTCCTGTGGTATTCCTGGTTGCAAAGTGAGAGCTGTTAATAGTTCAATATTAACTATAATATTTGGTGTGAATACTTATAAGTATTCTCTGTAAGATTAAAGAGTTTTTTTCCTTACTAGTTGTGCTATGCACATTAATGTCCCCCCTCCCCCACCAAAAAAAAAATCCAAGTCCTCATTACCTTATATGGCAAAAGGGACATTGCAGATGTGATGAATATTAAAGATTTTTAGGCAGGGAGACTCTCCCAGGTCTTTCGGGGGGGCCTAATCTAAACACATGAACCCTTAATATCTGAGAACTTTTCTCAGCTTGGGTCACTCAGAAAAATGTAAAGATGGAAGGAGAGTCGGAGAGAGTGTAGAAAGGGGGCCATGAGCCGAGGAATAGAACAGCCTGAGCCGGACAAAGCAAGGAAATGGGGTCTCCCGCTGAGCCTGCAGGGCAGCACGCAGCCCACAGACACAGGAATTGTAGCCCCGCAAGGCCTGTGTTGAACGTCTAGCCTACAGTACTCCAAGGCAATCCATTTGTGTTGTCTAAACGCCTGAGTTTGAGGTGATTTGTATGGAAATGATCCACTAGTTGGGTAAGATTTTTCAATATCTTAGAGAATAAATTTCATCAAAAAGTTTTTTGGCTTCAACTGAGATGATTATGTGATTCTTCGTTTTGTTAATGCAGAGAACGACATTGCGTTTTGAATGTGAAACCAACCTTTCATCGCACGAATACACTCGCCGGTCCCACGGTATTATACACACACACACACACACACACACACACACACACACACACACACACAGATGTATGCAGGTGAATGTATATTTAGGTGTACCAACGGGTAGATAAATAGATGGATTTAGTGTGATAATGTAACCAAACAAAATGGAAGTTCGGCTGCCTGACACAACAAAAACCAACCTCCTGAGGGAGGTGCTGGTGCAAAAGGAAAGACGTTTTATTCAGGTGCCATGTGACTTGGGAGAATGATGGACTCCTGTTGCAAAGACAACTCAATCTTCCTGCTGGAGCAGAAGTTCTTACAGGGATAGGGAGGGGAGGGCTTTTTCTTCCTGTCCAATCATCGTTCTAGCTTTCCTGTCTTGGGGCCCTATCCGTTCATCTTTCTAGCTTTTGGGGTTTCAGGTCCTGTCCATTGATATTTGTAGCTTTTGTTGTGCTCAGTGTAAGGACTTCCCCCACTACCATCTAGGCCAATGGGGGAGGACTCCCTGGTGCTCCATCTATGGTAACAATAGCATTTTCTTAGTACCTTTGCTTCCCTGTCCACAGGTGATACTGTCCTGGAATGCCCCTTTCTCATAGTATATTTGCCAGCATTTGTGAGCATGGCTAGGCTGGCTTCATAAATTAAGCTGGGGAATATTCTCCTTCTACTCTCTGGAAAAACTGTGTATAATTGTTGCTAATTGTTCTTGAAATATTTGATTGAGCAGTTGTTGAGGATAAGAGGGCTTGGTGTTCTCTTTGTGGGTGAATTTTA
>VMDR010025133.1:0-14648 GCA_007922815.1 Macrotus californicus | reverse complement strand
GAAAACTATTATATGCAATTTGAAAACGATTATATACAAACTAATACATTCCATTTTCAATGTGGAGATGTAGGGACGACAGGGCTACATGTATGCATTTATTAGTGTGGCTACATTTTTGCACACTAAGTTGCCAAGTGGTCTTTTGGATGCTTTTTATTTAAGAAAAATAATAGTGCTACTGCCGTCTTCCATGGAGAAAACTCCAGACAAGCATTTTTTTAAAAAAGCAAGTATTAGAAACAAACAATATAGTTTTCTTTTAGAAACAAAACCTGTGTTTAGAATCCAAAAGTAATGTAATCGCTCTGGAAACTATTATCGTAAGTAATTCCATGTCGATTAGTTCACACTCCCATGTCTCCAGGACGTGGTAAAGTCTAGCAGAAACAAAGGTTTGGATGGGAGTGAAAATAATCTTAGATTCGCAGCTACATCCACGTCTCTGGGTCAGCTGTAAGTGAGCAGTGACAGAAAATGCTTGATAGCCTTGAACGTCTCTGAAATTTAGACTTTTTTCATGACCTCTGGGTTCGCCCACCGTATTCTGACTTTCCAAATGTTCCTATTTGGAACATACTACATTTGGAGGAGTTGCTTTTTGGTCAGACTCCACTTTTACTCTATTTCCCATTTTCTTAATAATGCTCCTTCCTCCTACGGCTCATGCGAAACCCTCAGGCTCCACTGGGTCTGAGGAAGGAACTGGGCTGTGCCTGGGTAAGTGGAGGTGGAGAATGCACAGCATAAGCTGTCTATGTGCATGCACCTCCTCCTAGCGGGGCATTCCAGCCATGGTGGTCACCCAGATGGAGCCTCCTTGGGGGATGCCTCTACTTCTCTGGACTGAGATGAAGAAGAATGGGTAAATGGCTGATGTGTCATGGTGGCTTCTTGGGCTTTGTAGGAACACCTACCTGGTGGAGCGTTCCTTCATAGCCCTATTACATAAATAAAAATAAGAACAATGAAAGTCTTCACTGTATTGCCTGGGATGCTTTGTAGTTCTCAGTTCTGCTCCTTATACAATTAGTTGCTATTCTTGGTTGAGCTAGACCCAAGGTCACCAACTGATGACACTATAGAGTTTGGAGTCAAGTGAGTGGGAGGTTAATTGTGCCATCTAGAGCCATGGGACTCTGGGCATTCTGTAAAATTGGAATAAAAATACCCGTCTTCTGGGGTAGTCCTGGCTTTTCAAGCCAAGGCAGCCCACCTGTGCCTGAAGGTCCAGTACTGGGCCCCCAGTGAAGCTCAAATGCTAGAGGACATGCTGAGTCTCTGTAATCCCTTCTCTTCTAATAAAATGAAGACTTTCATAGAGTCCATCTTCCTTTCTGAGTCTTCTCTTTGTGTCTTATCAAAAACCTGGTGGTGCCTTCTGAAGAGTTTAGTGGGGATGGAGCAGAGCTGCTCTGAGCCTTCTCTTAAAGCTGGTGAGAACACTGCTTTTACTTATACAGTGTCCCAGATCAGTAGAAACCATAAGAAAGATTTCTCACTTGTGCCTCAGGTAACATTGCCTTCTCTTACTGTTTTTTATGTGAAGCAGATAGGGGGCTGATGAGAAATGCCCAAGGTTTGGATCCTTCTCCCTATGTTTTAGACTTTTTGATCTCTATTTCCATAAACATGTCCTGAAATGCCTGCTGCTCTGATATACTACCTGCCTCCCATCATTTCTTGGAGAAAAACTTTCCATCCAGTTACCAGTTCTCTTCCATCAACATCTGCCAAGCCAGTCCACCTGGCAAAATGACGTGGATGGAGTAAAATAAATTCCATCACCTATTTTACCACTCTTTTAAAGGTTCCATAAGATAAAATACACAAAGAACTATGTAAAGAAAATATGTAAGAAGATAAGGTAAACACCACTAAGTGTTCTCTATTTTCTCCAGCTTTCACTGTCTATTTACAGAAATTATTCCAAGTGGCTATTTTTTTAGAGTGAATCAACATTATCATCTTCTACTTGAAAGCCTTCCCTTGTGATCAGGTACTGTAGACCAGAGGACAAAGTTTATCAAGTGGAACTTGCCAGACCAGGCATCAGCAGGTCTTGTGTTCAATCTTTTTGGCTTGATCCTAGGATTTTTTTCCCCCTCTAACTAATTCTGTGACCTCAGGCAAGTTGTCATGACTTCAATATTCATTTGAGTCCACTCCTCATCTTGTTGATCTGAGTTGACCCTTTGAACATAGGTTTGATGTGATTGTGCCATTCTTTAACCCGAAATCCTCTTGAACCTGTCCTCTGGTCCAGATCTTTTGTCCTGTTCAAGACCCCTCATGCTCTCTGTTTCTGGTCCACTCTTCTTCTGTCTTTCATCCGATCCAGAAAGGTCAAATTACCTGAGGTTACCCCTACCACTAGGCCATTATCGCTGCCAAATAACCAAGGCCAGTTTTTATTTCTCCTTCAAACATACTTTAGGTGTCCCCTGCTGGGACCTGCCTCAAACCTTACTCCCAATTCCCAAATCCCCACACACCTCTTCAAGAAGTAAGGTATTCTACTTCTTTATCTTCCGAATTTGAATATACACCATACTGCCCTGGAATCTATTAATCATGGGATCTTTCCCCAAAGACTGTTTTCTAGGTCAAGATGAAAATTCTGAGAGTGCTAGGCTAGTTAACATTTTCATTCATATTATATTCTTGATATGCCTAATTCATAATAATGTCAAGCATTATTCAAATTCTTACAGGTTTCTCTGTCTAGAGGCACGTGTTCATAACCACCTGTGTGATCTCAGACCCATGGGCTGGTGTACAAGGACCTCACTTGGGAGTGGAGGTAGAGATGGGCAGAGCAGCATCTGAGATCTTCTAAGTGGGATTTCAGGAAGCAAAGGTGCTAAGTGAAGGTTTAGCCTCTTCTATCCTTTCAGTAGAAATTATAGGTCCACAGTGACATCCAATCACAACCTTTTTAAAACCTTATTTAGGTCACCAACTAGAAAGCTACAGTTTTTATATTTTCCTTCTTCTAGACCAGGGGTATAGCCTGTAGGCCAACCATTCCTATTGCCTGTTTTTGTACAATTTGTGAGTTAAGAATTTTTACATTTTTAAACAGTTGAAAAATTCAAGAGGAATGACATGTTTGACATGTGAAAATGATGAGAGGTTCAAATGTCAGTGTCCATAAATAAAGTTTTATTGGAACACATACTTGTGTGTTTACCTGCTGTCTGTGTCTGAGTTGAGTGGCTCTGACAGAGACCATGTAGTCCACAAAGCCAAAAATATTTTCTCTTCGTCCCTTTACAGAAGGAGTCTGCTGACTCTTGCTCTAAACAGTGAGTGCATTTCTTGAGATCAAGTTTGTGCCGTGCTGACTTTTATGTACCCAGAGTTTGGTACGTGCTTGGCGCACTGTAGATTCTCCATAAACATTGGATGAATGAATGAGGGAATGAATACAGGCACGAGAGCTGGTTGAATTATTGTGCATTCTAATATCCACTCCAATTTAATCTTCTATAAGTCTGAAGCACACTGGAGGCCATTTAGCATTTAGACTTTTTTTTTGTTTTTGTTTTTGCATGTAGTTTTATATTTAGATTCCAATTTCCATGAGCATTATTTTGGAAGAAAAGAGTTATAAAATATAGTTAGTACCTCTTTAGTAATTTATCTTTTTTTAGTTGCTATTTTTTTTTAACAGGCATATTTATTCTTTGTTTGTTAAGCAAGGTAAATAAGCCAAGGGAAATCAGTTTTAATCTATTAACAAATGAAAGAAGTTAAGTTATTCAAGATGGTAGGGTGGGAGGGAGGAATGAAAGGAGATGGAGTAGCAGGTATTTTTAGGGCCTGTCACTGTTTGAATAACTCTGCTGTTATCACTTCAGAAAGGTCCACATTTGGGACCATTTATGGCTAATGGACACGTGTTGAGAGGTGTATGTAGGGTGATATGTCACGCAAAAGTGAGAGCTAAATGTTTGATTTCGCCTGGACCAAAACTCTAAGTGCCTCTACTCACAGCTAACAGGTGTCCCAAGCTCATTTTGGGTGTTTCTGTGTATACTGAAATCTCTCCTTTGAGAAGGAGTTTGTTAAGAGTATGAGGTCAAGATGATATTTTAAATCATTCAGGCCCCAGGGCCCCAGGTTGGCCTCAAAGAAAGCCACTGTCCTGTCAGCTTGGACATTTAGACAGACTCCTCCACAACCACAGCTTCGTGGTTTGGACTCATCAAGTTCTTGCAAGTAACTGCTCATGTCTCTAACAAGTACTAGGAATCTAAGAATTTCTTGTTCTAGCACCTGTCTTGCAGGGAAATTGTTTCTCTGGACATGCTTGGGATTTGATCACTTGTGATGAAAAAAAAAAAGTTACATCCTGAACTCAGAGGACCACGTAGGGAAAGAGTTCCATGGATTTCTCCAGCTTTGCCCCTCTCAAACACTACATTGATAATAATGACAACTTACCGTTTTTGTGCATGTTTTGGGCACTATTCTAAGAGCTTTTCATCTACTAACCTATTTACTTCTCTGAACAACCCATAAAACTGATGCTGCAACTAGGTAACTCATCCAATTGATCACTTAACAGATTTTTTTTTTTTATTGTGCACCTGTGTTTGCCAGGTATTGTTCTAGACACTTGGGATACCTTCATAAGCAAAATATGCATGACCCCCTGGCCTCATGGAGGGTGTATCCTTCTTTCTTATGTCAAGCTGGTAAAGCCAGAGAGGCAGGATTTGAAGCTGGTATTGAAGACCACTGTAGGATAAGGCCACTAAAATTAATTTACATCTTCCCCGTGTGACTCCATGCCTGACTCCAACACAGCCCCTCGTTTCGGCTTCATTGCCCTAAGTTCCAGGAGGACCCGGTTTGATGCCGTCTAATTTAACTCATGTAAGGTTGTCACAACCAGCGTTTCTTTTCTTTTTTATACTCTAAGTAATTGGAGGCAAAGCATGAATGCAGACAATTAAAAGTGAACACAGGTAAGGATCGAGCTGGGGAATGAGGCCATGGTCATTGATTCCTCCTCTGCTCCCTGATGTTGTATACCTCAGCCTCATGCATTTGAGCAGGTCCACGGCCACCGTGGGATGTGGGCAGTGTTTGCAGCGTTATCCAGGATCCTGTTCCCGCTTCGCCACATGGCTTCCCCCATAGTTCTCTGCTCATCCAGTGCTGGCCTTTGACTCTGCTTCTGCCCTGTGTTTGAGGAGCTTGTATCTATTTTCAATGAACTCCTATCACTCATGTCCCTCCAAGAACTGAAGTTTTGGAGTTGGGGATACAGAGTGACCATGAGTTCTACTTTGCCTGTTCCAGCCTAATTATAAATAGCAACCTTTCACTCTACAGGACCTCATTTTAATAAGGATGATTGATACGGTGACACAGGTAATACCTTTCCCTGTCTCGGGATGCCTGGAATAATAAAACCCACCCCTGGACCTACCATGTCGCAATTCATCCTGAGAGGGAACTTGGAAATGCCCTTAATCATTCTGATCTGCCATTTCCTCTTTCAGAGAATGGAAGAACTAAAGCCAACTTTCTTCTTTTTCTTTATACATAGGCTGATAACAGTAATGAGGCTTGTGCAGTACTAGGTGATTCTACCTTTGTTTCTTTGCTAAAACCCCCAGTTTGCTGGCATCTGTATAGAGTGAAAATGAGCGCCAGGAACATAAACTCTGTATCCAGTCAACTTAGAAGACCTGGAAAAGTTCGAATGAAAAGTTGTTGAAATTATTGTGTAAAATGAGTCTTTTGCTTTACTCGAACATTTATTTGTTTGTGTGAACTCAGCAACTGACGGGTGCTCAGAATTGTCAGGGAAAGGATTCTAAGATCCTTGGAGGATGAACAAAAGTCAACCCAAAGTTATATTCTTAAGGTAATTAACTTTTAGGGAATTATTGGGTCTTCATGGCATCCAGGGAGATGTCTCAGGGATGACTCAGAGTTGGGCGGCCTGAATTGTCTCTGCATGGCCTCTAACTAGTGGTGCAACTAAAAATAAGGCACTTAAGTTATCAAGCTGGGTCCTCATCCATTATTTGATCTTTTGACACACCCTGAGGAACCACGGTGAGATGTCTATAATACACTGGATTTCAGCGTAGGTTTTGATATTGTGTGTGTACACACACACATTATACTTATATTCTATATACCATTATGATTTTAATCAGTGATCCAAACCTAACAGGTGGCTGCTGGGAATACACTGGAAACACTAAATTCCAGATGTAGATATTATAAGTGCATCTGTCACATAAATCTCTGTTAATATAGACTTCAGCTAATTAACAGTCTGTCTCTGAATTAGTAGTTTGTCTATCTGTGAATTAGTAGTTTGTTAATCAGGATAAGAGATATTTGGAAGGGATGTTGACTTAAGAGTGTTTGGGAGCCCTGGCTGCTGTGGCTCTGTGGATTGAGCACCAGCCTGTGAACCAAAGGGTTGCCTGTTCAATTCCCAGTCAGGGTACATGCTGGGGTTGCTGGCCAGGTGCCCAGGAGGCAACTACACATTGATGTTTGTCTCCTTCTCTTTCTCCCTCCCTTCCCCTCTCTAAAAAATAAATACATAAAATCTGAAAAAAAAAGAGCGCGTTTGGAAGATGTGACTTGGCTAAAACATTTTGAAGACCTTTGTGCCCTGTGGTAGGGGGCATAACTATCTGGCAAGGGCTGTAACTTTTATGACAGGGTCGGCAACCAAGGGTTAATGTCCAAAAGGCCTTGCATCCAGTCATTGGCTGTGAGTAGGGTTTCGCAACCAAGGCATTATTGACATTTTGGGATGGATAATTTTTTGTTTGGAGGGCTGTTCTGTGCATTATTGGATGTTTAGTAACATCTTTGGTCTCTACTTACCAGATACCAGTAGAAACTCTCTTTCCTCCCCTTCTGTTTTGTCAACCCATGTTTTCAGACATTAACAAACATCCCTGGGTGGGGATATTTGAGAAAGACCTGTTTAGAAGAGACAGTGACTTGAGACCATCTATGAGGATAACTGAGTTCTGACAATGGATCATTATTATGTCTATCTTGAGTAAACCTTTCATAGAAGGTGGATTCAGATCCCCTTAAGGACAAGGCACTGAGATGTCTTTGGGCTCACAGGACAGGTCCTCTGGGATATTTTGTACTCACTTGCTAATAAAGGTTTACATTAATGTCTGCATTTGTGTGTATGTATGTGTTGGGGGTGGGGATAGATTTGATTTGACACTTGGTTTGATTATACCTGGTTAGTAGGTTTGTGGGGGAAATAATTAAATCCTGCCCACCTTGCAGTTCTTGGTGCCTACCAATGTCTACCACAAAGAATCTAAAAACTATGATGAATTTGCCTCTGGCCAGTTCTCAGCAGAAGGGGAAAATGGCAAATAACTGATTTGTTTGGTATGTGGAGGTGGTCAGAACCTTTCAGTGTCGAGTTCTAGGTCCCCAGGGGACAAAGGGATACACTAAAGTGAAGGAAGACTTCCTGTCCCACCTCCCTACTTCCCAGAACAAACTTCATCTGGGTATAATTTTATCACCCATTTGCTTAGAAATGCCTTGAGCCATCTTGCAATGGTTCTTTCTGTATAAACCAGTAGTTACTGTGAGACCCATGGGAATGAACACAATTGTGTGTGTGTGTGTGTGTTAAAAAGCCCATGGTTATCATCTCACTGTTGGTTTCAAGCAGACACAAGGCTGAGACTTTGCGGACCACCCCTGCCCCCACCCGGAGTCTCTTTGGCAGGGATCTGGAGTTCATTCACAGCTTCCTACCTTACAGAAACAAATCCACGCTTATCATAAAAATAAAATGTGTGTCTGTAGCTCTGAAGCCCCTCCAGGGATTTATGCAGACCCCTAAACTCCTAAATTCGAATCGCTCAGTACTTCCTTACCTCCCCTGCCCTGGAAACCTCCATGGGAGCTGCTTCTACAGTCAAATAACTTGGCAGGGCAGCGGCGTTCTGACTTTCAGAGTTTTAGAGCAGAGAGGCCCTCAGCCCAGTGTCTCTTTGCAAAACCATTCCGGTGGCCATCAGCTTTTCCAGGAGGCTGGGAGGAACACTACTGTCCTTTCCTTGCTGGGGGCTCGGTTGCTCTCTTGAGGGGAAAGTTAACGATTTAATTGTGTCTATGCGGGATACATAATGAATGAGCCTGAATAATTCAAGACAGGATGTCAGTGAAGAGGACACAGCCAACACCTGGGCTGGACAAAGATTTCTTTGGCTGCTTCAGGGGCCCGGGTGGGGGAAGGGGACGTGCCGTCTTCATTTTACCATATTGTTCTCCCAGCTGCAAAGTCTCCACGCCAGGGCCTGGGACTGGCTCCTTCCCTTTGGAGAAGACAACTACGGCTGTCTGGATGCGTGTGAGTGTGTGCTTGTGCGTGCATGCATGTGTGCGCATCTGTTTCCTTGCCAAGACAAATTCTGATGATACATCTGGCACTTTTAAAAAGCCACTGAACTTGGATCCCTTTCCTCAACCTCAGACTTGGGCCTGAGAAAAATACTGAGTGAGCCGCATTCTTCTCTCGAGTTTTATAATAATGATAATAAAGGGGACCCCGACCAAGTTCAAAGAGGCTTTTCAACTGGATACGGTGGCCAGGATCTTTGCTGAGGGGAGAGTGGGGATCCACCGGAATTCTGCCGCTTTGGGAGAAGATGGGAATTGTGAAGTCAAACCCCCGGCTCACCTGAAATAACCCCACAGCTGAAATTATTTGGTGACAGTGCCCTGATTTTTGACTCCAGAGTGTTACGTTTTATTTAAGGGGTTGTAGATTTAATAGCTTCTGAGAGTTTACTATTTTGTTTATTTTTCTGTTAAATCTCAGAAAGTCACGAGATGAAGAACTGAAGTCAGTTCTACAGATAATTCCCAGGAATTTTATGAATATCTTGAGGGATGTCACAGGGTTTTACTTCAATAGCTGAAAGGAGAGATAACCATCCATACAGACCTGGAGTTTCTCGACCTTCAATTCCCACGTGGGCTCTGTGCCTTGAAGCCGGCTCAGACTCCCGGCAACCCTGTGAGTGACTGATGTCCACAGTGTCCTGTCCTCAGCAGCCCTGCTATCTCCTGCAGACTGTGCCTGGGGCTTCCATTATGGGGTCAATCCATTATATACTTGGTCTTCCTCTTCTCCTGTTGCCTTCTATCTCTCCCAGCATTACTATCTTTTCCTAAGAACCCTGCACGCCCCCTTATAAGTCCTACCTTCAACCTTCAGATAGTTTATCTAAGATGATGACGGTTACCAACTTATTAGCCAAATGAAAGTCCTGGACATTCTCCCCAGTAAAATGTCCACATATATGAATACATATTCAAAGTGAAGACAATTTCAAGGGGCTCCCGACTCCCTGAAGAACCACCTCCAGCCCCTCGAGAGCTCCTGATGACTCTGATCTCTATAAAAATGAAATTACTCCTGGGGGAACGAGGGTGGTATATTTTAGATACTCATCAACTCACAGAATTTGATGAGAGTGGTAGGAAGGAGGCTGGAGTGACAGATTATGACTTCAAGGGTAAATCTAGACCACTAGACCACTTAAAGATGTCATTTGATTTTAGGAAACATGTAACACACTTTCAAACCTCTCTAGGGGTCCCACAAATGCCGGATAAGGGGTGCAATGAGGCAGACTAGGAAGTAGGGGCCAGGACACAGAGATGCCCATTCTCAGGACACCTGCCCGCCATGCTCTGCAGAGTAAACAACCCACATGCTCTCGTTCCTTTTCCTCAGCTGCCGACTTCTCAGGTGAGTCGGAATCAGATCACAGCATCATCTGTGGTCTGCACCATATGGAAATGCCACCCAGAATAGTTAAGGGCATTGATTTAAAAACTAAATGAAATATGAACATCTTGTTCTTTTGGAGAAGTAACACATTGAAAATTTTCTGGCATATCAGAGTTCATGTGCTGTGTCCACTAAGAAAATGTGGCAGTCAGTCATAAAGTGTCTAGTTCCGGAGAGGCCTTAGCCGTCACCGAGCTCCGCCTTCCCTTGGACAGATGAATAAACTGAGACACAGGCAGGAGAGGAGGATTGTGTCTCGCTCAGGTCACTTAACTGAGTTGATGGCAAAGCCAGTGCGTCTGTTGCTTGCCACGCTCTCCACTGGCATCGCCTACGCTGCCTACATTTTGACCACGACCTTGTCAACTTAAATGATTCAATTGCTCCAGCTTTAAATAGTTGCTCGTGATTTTTTAAAAAAGAAAAAAATAATACCAAATCAGATTAACTTTCCATGACTCACTTTTCCAAAGTGTTTTATATCAATGTATCATGTATGAGGCGAATGTATGACTTGTAGCGGGACTGCAGCCAAGGTTCTCGAAGGCGGAGAGCGAGGGAGGGAAACCCTGATACAGAAGAATCGGTGGCAGAGTCTCTTTCAGTAAATTGGTTGTTTATAAATTCCACGTTCAAGAGAAAGAAAAATTAAGGCGATGCAAACCACAGAACAAAAGTTGAGATTTCTAGCAAAGCAAGCAGGAAGGGACTTTTTAAAAATGGGAGTGTGGGGAGGGGTAGGGTGAGTGGGAGAAAGGAAAGGGATTCTTAATGGTATATTGTTTTCTGAGCTCTACCAATTAGCAAACATCTCTTATAAAAGGAAGAAAGAAAGAAAGAGAAGGAATTTCATGCACTGAAATAGCCCCAGTCAGCTGCAAACGCTCCAGGCCTCTGCTACTAGGCTTTCATCCCCACCGCACCCCCTCCTCTAACTCTGGCCATTACATCAGTCCAAGTGCATCCTGGGGGCTATTGTCATGCTGATGAGCCTGGATTCTCCCACTGCCTAGGGAGACATTCCCACCGAGGACTGACTCTGGGGCTCATTCAAGCTGGGCTGAATTGCCCTGGAGAATAAAAGATGCAGCCTTAATTAACTACTGCGCTCAGCTCCCAATCACAGCTTGATTGTTGTGCTGGCTGCACTGTCTGCTAAAGAGGAAATGTCAGGCTCCTCATGCAGACAGGCTCTGGGAAGTAGGGCTCTCCTCAGCGAGCTGCAACTGGGTTCGGTCTTGCTTTAAAAATAGAGTATGGCAGGGTCCTATATCTGGACCACTGGCGTCCCGGGTTTTTAGAAAGAAACTGATGTCTGTCCGTGTCTGCTATTATTTCCTTGCCCAGTTCTTGTGATCCACACACTTGCCTGCGTCTCCCAGTGAGGGCTCTTGCCATGCATTTTATAACTTTGGCAGAAAATGCAATGTGTTTTTATTTCATTTTAACAGTTTCTGGGGCTGCTGGGTAAAAGAAAAGATCCTGACTTGTTTTTTAAATCTATTAGATTTGGGGCTAGATCTATTTCTTTGTAAGTTCTTCACCAAGAAGTTGAGTGGGCAGTCAATAATGGCCACATCCTTTTACCCTGGGCATCTTACCTTTAATACTCCTTAATGATACCCTTTGGAAACTGGCTTGAGTTTTTAACAGTTCAGTTTTTTGCTTTCATTATTATAAAACAACAGGGTGTATGGTGTATCAGACAATCGAAGTCAGAAGTTTTGAAGATGTTGCAGCTGGCGGAAGATAGTGACTGAGGAGGTCAGTGGGTTCAGGAGAGGCCTTCCCACTCTCTAGGGGGCTTCCTTCCTGGTAGCATCTCAAGTGCAGCTGATCGAAACCTTCCCTCCAACCTCACCACAATGATTCTCACTCTCCAGTAAAATTACAGAGAGCCTCTGAAGTCTGGGAATAGGGGACAGTTTTCCTGGAAATAATTTCTTCTTAGCCCAGTTTTAACAATCAGGTGAGTCCTTTGAGGAGATCTGACATCATGAGAAGCTTTTGCCACTTACTCTCATTCTAGAGGATCTATTTGCAAGGCGAGTGTCAAGGGGCCATTTATTTCTGTTGAGAACGGGATCTGGCCACTATAGGACGCACTTCCATCCATTACTAGCCCATCTTCTCTTTCAGTCTGCAAGACTCCTCGTGTGCATGGTCACATAAGAGAAATCCTAGTACATTTCCAGACCAGGGCTGATTTTTAAATAAAACAAAACATTTAACCAACAACCCAGCATACAATACTTTTCAGTGTAACGGATCGCTAAGACAAGAATAACAAGTGTTGGAGAGGTTGTGGAGAAAAAGGAACCCTCATTCGCTGCTGGTAGGAATGTGAACTGATACTACCACTATGGAAAGCAGTATGGAGAGCCCTCCAAAATTTAAGAAGACAGTTACCATACGATCCAGCAACTCCTTTTCTCAGTGTCTATCCCCAAAACTTGAAAAAATTTATTTGCAAAGACACAAGCATGCCTAGGTTCATTGCAGCATTATTTACAGTGGCCAAAGCATGAAAATGACCACAGTGTCCTTCAATAGATGACTGGAAAAAGAAGATGTAGCACATGTATGCTACAGAATACCATTCAGCCATAAGAAAAGATGAAGTACTGCCATTTAATACAACAGGGATAAGTCCTGAGAATATCATGCTAATTGAAATAAATAGGACAGAAAAAGTTAACCAGAACCATATGATTTCACTCATGTGTGGGATATAAAACTGAAAGCAACAGAAGAACACACAAGGGAAACAAAAACTCATAGACAACAGTTAGGAAGGGGAGTGGGGTGCGGGGGCGGGTATTAAAAGGTAAAGGAGGAATACACGGTGAGGGGAGATTTGACATTGGGTGGGGGGCACACAATGCCTTATGTACATTATGTATCATAGACATGTACACTTGGAACCTATATAATCATATTAACTAATATCACTTCAATACATTTAATACAAATATCATGGCTCTAAAAAAAGTGATATATAATTAGACCAAGACTTGAAAGCCCTAAATAGAACTGGGCATCTCAGTTACTAACCCTAATGAATTAAAGTCGACTTTCTATAAAGATTTTTATTCTCCTCATCAAGAATCAAGTAAACCAAGTCGAAAGTTTCCTTCCCCCTGAACTTTAATATTGTAACAGTTTAACCAGGTTCAACACCTGCAGAATTTCTATCCACAATTCTAATGACAGAGACTTACTCACCGGTTCACATTAAATAAAAAATAAGCCTAGCCTTTCAAGCTCTGAAATCACACAGACCTCTCCTCTAGTTATAGCTCAGTCTCTTAGGAGCTATGTAGCCTTAGGCAAGCTAATTATTGTCTCAGACCCCAAAGCTCCTCATTTCTAAATTGGGTATAATAATAGCTACTTTGGGAGATTGTTGTGAGGATTAAATGGGATAAAACACGAGAATGCATCCTTCTCCGTGGACATCTCGTAGGTGACCTGGAAGTGCCAGGTTCTTTCTTTGCCTTTTCCTGTGCTCCGAGGATCTGAGATTTCTGGAGCTCAGATTCCCTTCACTCTTCTTTCCACGCTGTGCATGGACAGAAGCAGAGGGAAACAGAATTCATGCAGTATGTTTTTATTCCTCCCCGAATATGAAGCCCTATCGTGCTGATGTCTTTCTGAGTATCTAGTTGAAAAGGGAGTGTCTTAGCAGCCCAACCTGACATCAGAATTTTCAGCACAGACAGAATTTTAGGGACAGAGTGGAAATGAGGGGAGTAGTTCAGATTCTTTCATTTCTCATCTTACTCAGTTATTCTGAGGCAGAGGCAAAAAGTTGATTCTCAGCCCAGAGCTTAGCTGGGCTCCACTTTACCTTAATATTTTCTTTCTTAAATTAGTTCCTCTGCTTGTGTATTTGAGTATTTCTCTGCAACTACTCAGCAAAAAGAACTGGATAGAAAAGGTATTGGAGTGAAAATAGGTCCATCAGAGACAGGCTCAATAAACAATCCCACTAACTTAAGCAGAATTTAACATACTTAGGCATCCTAAAGTGAGTTCACTACCAGGAAAAATCGAATTAAAGGATAGATTCATGGCTTTAAACTGCGTTTTGGTCAGCAGAATTTCAAAAGTGAAATGTCAACTAGAACCCAAGTGTTAACAAAGCAGATAAAAGGAAGCTGTTGTATCAGAAGCAGAGGCCGGTGGGGCAGACTCCCCATTTTTCCACCACCTCATCACTCTGCCCTTCATTCCCCAACTCTACCTCACGAGGTGCTTCCAGTGGAACATTGGACTTTATGTAAAACTGCAGGGAAGAAACAGCAAGACATCAAACCATGAGGCAGAAGACGGACAGATTTGCTTCCCTCCCTGCCCCTTAGGAGGTTTGTGGGCATCTTGAAACCAGGCTGTGATCAACACAGTCTCATTAAGAATGAATACTTCTAAAACTAAGACACTTATGTAATGAATGATACTAAATGTCAGTAGATTAGGGGGATAGAGTAAAGAGTAAATTCAGTAAAGTATCAGTAACTATTTGATGTAGTTACAAGATGCTGAAACAGATATGGAAAGGTATTTGTTCGATGGATTTGCAACATCCAACTGACCGATGGATCAACTTTCTGTTGGTCATCAAGCTGACCCCTAGAAACAGGAAATCAAGCATATCTTAACATGCTCTTCAGATTAATTAAATTGAAACCACAGCACGAGACTAAAGAGAGGCATCCTCCCAAATGAGGGGAAGATAGTTTAAGTAATCAAATACATTCTATTTAATTAGTGAGGGACTCCCATTATAACATGGGTTCCTTAAGAGCTGGCCTCAAAC
>VMDR010025132.1:0-14648 GCA_007922815.1 Macrotus californicus | reverse complement strand
TATTTGCATACCAACAATGAAATACCAGAAACAGAAATCAGGAAAAAAAATCTCATTTGATATAGCAAAAAGAAAAACAAAGTATCTAGGAATAAGGAGAAATAGCCTAAGATTCAAATGTATTTATTTCCCAGGATTATTACCAGAAATAGTTATTTTTGTTTTCTTCATTGTGGAAGTGTAATTATGTTTTTTGTAGATTTTGATGCCCAACTGAGTATAATCTGATAACAAAATGTTGAGAAATTCTAAAAAACTATTTCAGACAATTCAATAAAAATAAAAACAAAATGTAAATGATGCTCACTAAGAAAATAAAATAAAATTGAAGTCATTTTCAGAATTTTTCCTCTGAGACAGAAGGAAAAATACTTGCATTGTTTTCAACAGAAATTGACACATTTTGAAAGCTAATTGTATGTTTTATATTTTTTAATTTAAAATAAAGAGCTCATTGTGTATTTCTAACTGCTGAGATTTCTATCACATGTGGGTGTTTCCAAAAATATATTTTTTCCCTCAATAGTAACTCTCTCCACAGTTTTAACTTGTGAGGTGAGTCTAAATAATGCAACTCAAATACAGTGATATCATTGTAAAAATAAAATATCGTAGTGTGGATAAGTTTATCAGGGGAATTTATTCCTTGTTAGGAAGATCTGAGGTAACGTCAGGTCCAGTGGCTAGATGGGAAAAAAAAAAGGATGCTGTTTGGGAGGAAAAGATCACAGAAGAGGAAGCTGCACAGATAAATGCTACCAACTCTATGCTTTTGAAAGCAGCCAGCCTGGATATCCACTAGCAAGAAAGTTCTTTAATTTTCCTTGGAAGAAATGGCAGGGAGGATCAAGTTTGAGTAGAGCCTATCAGTAAAAGACAACAGTCTTCAATTCTCCCTGAAAACAACTCAGCAAGATGTAGTCTTGAAGTTATCCTGTATGACCACATCACCATGGTAACCTCCAGCTCAGGCTAGATATCTGCAGAGCAGTGAGAACATTCCTTTCAAGCAAGAAGAATGTATGTAGGTCTCACACACACACACACACACACACACACACACACACACACAGTGCAAGAGAATAGCAGATTCATTAACAGGGCAGTGCAAGCATGCTGGAGGCATGCAACATTTTGACAATGAAATCTACTTGAGTCCTATAGGAGACATGCAAAAATTTAACCCCAGTCACTGAAACTGGGAGCACCTCTGATATGGCAAGAAGGAAAAAAAAAAACACAAAATGTGCATAATAAGGGGATATTTTCCTGGTGACGTAATCCAGAAAATTAGTTTCCCCACCTAATACCTCATTTCTCCTCGTCTGGAGATACCAAATGCCTCTTCAGAGGCTATGTACATCTACTCCCAGGTGCTACTGCGTAAGGCATGACTGAAACATGCTTACACACGAGGAAGGCTGCACCTCACTCATTGCTCACAATAAGACATGCATCTATGTAAGAAGCAAGCAGAGACAAAAATGGTTAGAAATAATAACATTTTATAATGCTTATTATTTGATGGACTTTAAATATATTTACTTTTTTAATTCTTCCATCAACCCCATAGTATAGGTGCTATTATTTCCCTTCTTTTATGGGTGAAGAACTGAAACACAAACAGACTAAGTCATTTTCCCAAGGTGACACAGCTAACGAATGACTGATGCGGAATTGAAGCTGTGATAGTCTGACTCCAGAGTCTAAGTTTTAACCACTATGATAAGACTGTATTATCAACACAAAATTCCTTTTTTTAAGGTACAAAGATAAAATTTCTCAAATCTGCTGTTGTGTTAGTTATTACTGCATAACAAATGGCTTAAAACAATAACCATTTCTTACTTCAAAGTTTCTGTGAGTCAGGAATTCAGGAGTAGCTGATTGCCTATGGGGGACTGGCAATCATAGCTGTAATTTGGATTTCTTGGATCAATGTAAAGCAGGGCTGGGACTAAGGCAAGGCAAGATGAGTCACCTAGGGGGCAAAACCTAAGGTAACACTGGTTCTCAGGTGCCAACCCTGCACTCACTGACCCAGAGAGTGAGTACCTTTTTATAGTTTGCTCCCTAGGTGTCTTGCTTGCTTTACCCTAGTACCAGCTTTGGTATAGAGGATAAACACTCTTCCATGTTTTCATTACTATACTTCCTATCACTTATTACTGTAGGTTTGCGCCTTCAAGAGCTTGCAGGGGAAATTCAAAACTGTCCCCCATGCACAGAGGTTAAGGATAGATGGAAGAAAGAGGCAGGCCACTCCATAGTAATAGGTGGCAGCTTTAATAAGCAAGGGGACTTACATGCCAGGCTTTTTTGGGGTAACCACAAGATGAGTAGATCTCCACACCCATCTGCCAGAATCCTAAAGGTTTATTGAGGGCTGTAACAGGGTTCAGTTCTAGATGCTATTCATACGGTCTCAACAACGCACTGCTCTCTCAAGACTACATTCTTGAATATGACTCCTGTGGGAATGATGGGCAGTGAAGGGCCACCAATCGCCATGTCCAACTCATGGGTCCCTGGGTGCTCACATCCTTTTGATTCTTTCTCCAACAATTACAAATTCAAAGTCATCATTTATTTAACTAGTGGAGGTTTTATCTTATAATTTTGCTTATTTTAAATTTTAAAAATATTAAGCTTACTACATTCTTGTCACAATTGTTACTGTTGTGTTTTGTCCCTAACAAAGGAGGTTTCTAATGTTCATAGTTGTATAACCTGTCTTAGAGAACTAGAATGGGGAAGCTTTTTGAAAAGTGATCTTAACCTGCAGTTGCATGAACATGTTCCATAAACACTCTAATATTGTGATATTTGAGTTATATTTATGCCAGTTTTTCTGGGGTAGTGGTTCACAATCTTTTTTTTTTTAAAAAAAGCTAAAACTCCTTCTTCATCATGAATTACAGCATTATTTTTTTCATATTTGGGGGTGTTTATTCTCATTTGTCCTTCTAAACTCAGTCACCCTTTTTTTTCTTCAGATGCAAACCCTACACTTTAATAAAAGCACTGCATTTTCTATTATAATAGCAAATACACAGAAGAGCAATTTTTAAAAAATGGATTCAAACTACTGATTCTTCTACCCACGAACATGTATCAGAATTACTTGTGGAGGTTTTAAACATATTCAAGTTCAGGCCTCTCTCTTGGAGAAGGTTGCCACAGGGGTCAGGACCCAGGTATTTTTCTAAAGGTCTTTGGGCAGCTCTGATGCTTCCTCCTGGTTGAGTCACTGACTTTAGGTCAACTGGGGCACTTTGGGTTTTTAGGCCTTTGTTTGAAGGTGTGGGGAGCTTTATTTTGCAGCTTTATTAGCTGTAGTGAAGAACATGGCCTCTGGCTTTGGGACATCTGTCTAGGGTCTTTTTTTCCCCAGAGGAGAGTTTATTTCCTTCACCTCTTGTTTGATTCTTGACTTCTTGCCTGGGCACTTCACCTGGAATCTTGAGCTCTGCCACTTTCAAGGTCTCCACAGCTGGGAAGGCCTCCTTCCCGCAAGGCATGTGGGTGCCAGGACTCTTTTTTGGGGACTTCTTTCCTGTGCCATGTTTTTGTATTTCTCTGTCTTCTTTGGCAGGAGTTTTTCCCACTGGGATCAGTAAAGGAATTCCATCTCCTGGTTCATCTTGTGCTTTATTTTGGGCTTTTACTTTGCAAGCCTCTTTCTTCTCAGGCTTGGGGGTGTCTATCTTCTGGGGTCCAGGATCCTTCACTGGAGGACCATTAGTTTTATGCACCGCCTCCTCTGCAGTTAGGGCTGATGCAGCCGTTCTATCCTGTTTCATAAGTCTTCTATTTCTTTCCGCCTCCTTTTGTGTTTCATCATATTCTTTTTGTTTTTGTGTTTTCTTTGCTTTTTTTTTTTCTTTGCTTCTTTTTTCTTCTGACTTGGAGTGTGCATTCCTTTCGCTTCATCCTGACTGCTGCCAAATGAAGAAAAGATGGGAAGGGTGACTGATTTCTCAGTTTTCACTTAACAAGAGTTTCACGCTCTCCTTCTCTGGCAATTTCTGTGACAGCAACAACGTTTTCAATGATGTACTGACCCTGCATTCCAGTGTGACCGATGGCCACAGTGCTGCAAGAGCAACTTACAGAGATGTTTAAGACAGTTCTGCCTACCGATCCATTGATCTCTCTGGAAAGATTCTTGGCTTGAAGGTCCACAGGTACTAGAACTTCCTTTCTCTTACAGAAATGCCTCCCTGAGGGGTGAGGGTAATAGCTGCCTGAGTCCTGCATGAGTAAGAAAGAAATCGAAAAATACCCAGAAGGCAGAGCTTGGCCTCATGGGCTTTCTACTCCTGTTTTTAAAGTTCAGAGGGGGATAATCTGAGAAATGGTTTTAATTCCATGCTTGTTCAGAAGCATCTTTTAAAAATGTTCTGTCTTTTCAGGAGTTACATTGGATTCATTCTTAGTAAATAAACAGATATCTGCTAAGTCTGACTGAATAATGGAATTTTCCATAATAGCACCAGTTCAAAAACTTTTCATTCTCATTCAAAAGCAAGCCATGTATCTTTTCCCTGGACCTGGAATGTACCAGCAGAGCTTCCACAGCCTTTCTGATCTGCCCTCTGTCCAGCTGTCTCAGGGGCAGCCCGGGTCGTGGAGATCCAAGCTGAGGCTGTGGGTGTGTGCGGAGCCATGCCCAGTCATCATTTTTAAATGCACAAGTGTGATTTTATTACTAGCTGTTGTTCAGCAGTGAGAATGAGCACTGTTTTATTTCTTTAATTTTATATCATTAAGCAATATAAAAGAGATTTACATAAACATTTTAAGTACACTTAAAATTAGTAGCTATGATGTCTAAACAAAGAAACCACCAATGAAAATAATTTATCTCTGCTCTAACATAGCAACCCCATTTTTTCCTGGTCATGGCCTATTTGTACACAATAAATCCCAGTAGAGATACACTTAATTATTTTTCACTTATATCCTAAAAGTTTCTCTGTGTATTATCTACTAAACACTTTTTAATGCACCTCACCTTGCCACACAATCCTTATAAGTATCATTTCATGTACTATTTCTAAAAGCTCTTTGTTTCAGAAAATTATAATCATATGCAAATATAGGGAGACCGTTACATTGTAGTAAACCCTCTGTACCATCACCCAGCTCTGACAAGTATTAATCCCCAATCAATTCTAAATCAGAAGTGATTTTGAAGAGATGACTTAGTTCGTCTTTTCAAACATGACTAAATTATAAGATTAGACCTCTAATTTGCAACCTAAACTTTTAGGCTCTGTCACAACTCTATAGCAAACTGCTCCTAGGTTCCTGGTACATGATGGGGCCGGCTTGGAAGGATAACTTTCATGGACCAGAGCTGACAACAGAGAGAGGAATGAACCAAATGTCTTTGAGTTGCCCAACAGACTAGACTGAATTAGAAAATTCCAGACTGATATATATTTTTAAATGGATTTAAAACAAATGAGAAAAGATTGAAAATTATCTTAAATTGATTAAAAATAGCAGAGGCTCAAGAATAATCAATTCATGGTGATTTGTTTATTTTTTTTTCAATTGCTTCAATCATTGTAAAAAAAGTAATTTTTAAAGAAAACAGTTATAAGTTTGAAAAATAAGAATTCTGGAGAAAGTAATAAAAATCCAAAATGTATTTTGTTATCTGAGAACTGGAGAGAGCAGCTGTTGACCACTGAGTTCAATTAAGTTTCAGATAGAAAAGTCAGAATTAGCCCTGACTGGTGTGGCTCGGTGGATTGAGTGCTGGCCTGAAAACCGAAGGGTCACTGGTTTGATTTCCAGTCAGAGCACATATCTGGGTTTTGGGCTAGGTCCCCAGAGGGGAGCATGCGAGAGGCAACCACACATTAATGTTTCTCTCCTTCTCTTCCTCCCTTCCCCTCTCTCTAAAAATAAAATCATTTTTTAAAAAGTCAGAATTAATAAATCCTTAGCCACTCTGGCAGGAAGCTAACTTTTAGTTAAATATAGTAACACAATTATACAGTGAGGGAGTTTAATTCATAGGCAAATACTGGATGATGTCCAAATATAGTATTGATTTCTAAGAATCAAAGGACAACTTAGATTGTATAAGATCATATTTTAAACAGCATAAAAATAACAACTTGAAAATTGGTAGCAACTAGCATACCTTTGGTTGAGGCTTAAGTATTAAATATCAGCATGAGTATGGCAATGTAATTCATACTAATGTATTTTTAAAATTTTGTTTGAAGTATGGCAAACATTTTCCACCACTGATTTGAATGCACAGATAGATGATAGGTAACATGAAACCCACAGTCCAGAGAGAGTTGATAGCAGTAATGAAAAGAAAACTGGACCAGGTATCAAAAGATTTAGATACCAGCTTCAACTTTTTCTGTAAGGGCTTATATCTTTAGACCTTAAAATTTTTCATGTAAAACGTACTGAGTCAAACTAAGTTAAAGAGATGATTAAGCTGAAGTTTAAAATAAGATTCTCTAATATATGTAGTATTGAAACATAATTATTAAATTTAAATAGTTGTTCTTTTCAAGCCACTATTTTAAAAACAGAAAGTATAGAAAAGATCCACAGTGACAAAAGTATGACCTGTCTGTCCTGAACTGATATTCAGATGAGGGTCATTGAGTGAGGTGGGGGAAGGTGTATGTTATGAATGATAATGTTATTATATGACATCATCCAAACAGGTTTATTCCAAAGAATAAGAATGAAAATATATACTCAACATAAGTCATTCTAGCATATTTTGCCAATTATTAAATTTGTATTAACACATGTTACTATACATTTTTTTTTGTAAATCCAATTAATATTCTCCATTTTGGAATCATCACTACATGAGTTCAATTAGTGAAACTTTGTGAAACAATTGTGACTGGCCTGGGTTATTTGACATATTTGGGGACAAGGCCTACTTCATCACAGATGCTGATCAATGGTTCTCAAAGAACTTTCTCTGGTTCAGCTATCTAGGAACTTTTAGTTTTTTTAATTTAATCTTTTGTGTTTTTTTCCATCATCATTTAGTCCCCTCATACTTCCCTCCCCCCAGCAATCATCACACTGTTGTCCATGTCCATGAGTCCTTTTTCCTTTCTATTCAATCCCTCTACCCCCTCACCTTCTCCCCCCACCACTAGCTGTCATCTTCTCTCCATCTATGAGTCTGTCCCCATTTTCCTTGTTAGTTCAGTTCATTCATTAGATTCTATACATCAGTGAAATCACATGGTATTTGTCTTTCTCTGACTGGCTTATTTCACTTAGCATAATGTTCTCCAGGTCCATCCATACCATTGCAAAGGGTAAATTTTTCTTCTTTTCTATTGATGAGTAGTGTTCCGTTGTATAAATGTCCCATAGCTATTTTATCCACTCATCTACTGATGGGCACTTGGGCTGCTTCCATATCTTGGTGATTGTAAAAAATGCAATGAACATAGGAGTTCTTATGTCCTTTTGAATTAGTACGTTGGGTTCTTTCAGATATATTCCCAGAAGTGAGACTGCTGGATCAAAATTATGTATCAATATTCTTTGATCCTACTTTCATACCTAATAAATCAGAAATTCTGGTAATGAAACCAGGTTGTCTGTGCTTTAACAAGTTCACTGGGCAATTCTGAGGCCCACTAAAGTCTGATAGCCACTGCTCTAGATATTTTATGTAAGAATAAATTAAATACAGTTTAGGTGGTTAGAGAATCATTGAGAAGGTTACAAGAGCAAGCTCTGAACTGGACCTCCAGAAATAAAGAGCAGGATAGAAATGACCCACTAGGGAATGACTACCTCAGAGCCTACTACTGGAACAACAGATTTCAAGGACATCTTCTCTAACTGCAGAGGTTATCAGGATGATGAAATTAAGAAGCCACCATCACTGCTGCTACATATGTGCTTCTCAAAGCCAGGAGCTGGAGAGCAGATCCTGAAAAGCAGCTTCAGAAGTACCTCCATCTGCATGACATTGTTTCTTGCAGAATAATACTCAAAGGAGACAGAAAGATTGCTTCTGCCTCCCAATCTCACACCAGTGCACATGACTAATAAATTCCACTGTTTAACCAGAAATATAGCTACACAGGTATAACTTAGTGCTAGCCTTAGCATTTAATGAACAACATAGTTAAATCACTACCTGGACATTATCCATAGTGTTCTGAAGTATGGACCTAGAATGATCATTTCTTTTCATCGCTATATTGAAGAATAATATAAGAAATACTGAAAAGGGACTTCCGGCCAAGATGGAGGTGCAGGTAGACACGCTTCACCTCCTTGCACAACCATAAGAAAAATCACAACTAACCTCAAAACAAATAGCACCCAGGACTGCTAAAACATCAAACTGTATGGAAGTCCAAAAACCAAGGAGTCAAAGCAGCCACATTCATCGAGACGGTAGGAGGGGCAGAGATGCAGAGCTGGCACGGAGAGGGGAGGAGACGTGATATAACAGAGAGGCAGCAGCAACAGTGCAATGGGCAGTCTCACATCCACACATGGTAGATAAAAATCAGGAGAGATACCTTGGAAGGGAGCAACCCCAGCCCCAGGCCAGGCCAGACCACACAGACCAGGGTTCCACCACCTGGAAGATAAAGCCCCATAATTTCTGGCTATAAAAAACAGTGGAAGTTGGGACAGTTGGGAAGAAATGGCTGGTTTCTCAGGAAACTCCATTGAAAGGGCCCACACAGAATGTACGCAAATACACCCACTCTGGGATTTACCACCAGGGCAACAGCTAGAAGGGCACCAGTCACATACGGCAAGTGGGTGAAATGACTAGAAATGGAGCGAATGCCTAGCAAACCTCCAGAAGCCAGGCAGCGGCATTGTCCAGTATCCAAGCCCTCCCCCCACACAAAGCCATAAAGCAGTGAAACAGGAAATTGCCCTTCTCTGGCAATTATTTAAGGTTCCACCCCATACTGTTACAGAACAGGCCCAGGGCGGGTGTGAATGATATACTACTACCGAATGGTCCCACCCTTATGCTCTGGGGGTTCCCCACCCTGTACTAGGTTTGCCTTACCCGCCACCAGGGAAAGACATCTCTCAATGCCAGAGACTGGTGAAAAGGAAAGGGATTATTTATTTAAAGAGTTATATAAACTTAAGAGTAATGACTTAATGTCTTCATTGAGATCCCAAAGTCCTTTAGAATACCCACAAATGCACGGTCCTTCCTTCCCCCTCTGCCCAGTCTGGGGTACCATATCTCAGGAAGAGTAGAAGTCCGTGGCTCAGGCAGCCCCTCGGTTCTGGCACCATCAGCTGTGTTGCTGCCGAAATCTCCAGTTAATCCAAACCCACGTGGCACTTTTTCATGGCCAAACAGCAAGAGTCCTTTCACCCGTTTCCTTCCAGGCAAAGTCTCTCCTGCTTCCTAAGCCACATGACAAAAAGGGAGCACCCTAAAGCTGCATGGTTCTTCTCTGCCCAAGCCGCATGGTCCCCAAAAGACCCCACGTGGCTACTTCACCTGGGTTTAAATCCCTGCGCCAATCTTCCTCTCCTGCACCATTTTCAACTCCTCCCACAATAGGCCTCAGCTGCCAGCATTCCCATATTTTTCCAGCTTTTCTGGGCTGCCATAGTAAGTCCGGGCAGGTGTGGCCCTGTGGTGTGGAGCCCATCATCTCCAAGCTCTTATATAGGCTCTGCAACCATGCGGAGTTGCCTCCCAGTTACATCATGGGTTGAAGTCACTCCCATCCCCCTGGCTCAATGCATGGCCACAGCTATTTAACATATCTATGAAACCCATTAAAGATTATAGATATGTTAAAAAACCATTGTAGAGATTATCTACAAAACTGTTGCTATTGGAAACAACTCTCAATGGCCCTGCTCCATGCATCCCATCCCCCAGCTCAGACTTGTTTTTTTTTTCCTAATATTTCCTGGACACTGAGTTCTAGATCCCATTACAATTCCCTATTTGGGACACTCCCTTGCCACCTACACCCTGTTACAATACAAATTAACAGGTATGCTAAAACAGGGAGTCAAAGCAGCTTTATCTAATACACAGAAACAAACACAGGAAGGCTGCCAAGTTGACAAAACAAAGAAATATGGTCCAAATGAAAGAAGACAACAAAACCCCAGAAAAAGAAGTAAACAAAACAGATAGCCAACTTATCAGATGCAGAGTTCAAAACACTGGTGATCAGGATACTCAAAGCTCATTGAATACAGCAACAATATAAAGGAAGAAATGAAGGTTACACTAAGTGAAATAAAGAAAAATCCACAGGGAAACAGTGAAGGGAAGGACTCTGGGATTCAAATCGATAATTTGGAAGTTAAGGAAGAAATAAACATTCAACCAGAACAGAAATGAAAAAAACAATAGTTCAAAAAAGTAAGAGTAGTATAAGACTCTGGGATGTCTACAAAAACACCCACATTCAAACTATAGGGATGCCAGAAGAAGAAGAGGAACAGCAAGAAATTGAAAACTTATTTGAAACAATAATAAAAGAAAACTTCCCTAATGTGGTGAAGAAAACATACATCCATGTCCAGGAAGCATAGAGAATCACAAACAAGTTCAACCCAAAGAGGACCACACCAAGACACATCAATTAGAATGCCAAAGGTTACAGATAAGGAGAGAATCTTTAAAGCAGCAAGAGAAAAGCAGAGAATTATATACAAAGGAGTTCCCATAGGACTATGAGCTGATTTCTCGAAAGAAACCTTGCAGAAAAGAAGGGACTGCTAATAAGTATTCAAAGAGATGAAAGGCAAGGACCTACAACCTAGATTACTCTAACCAGCAAAGCTATCACTTAAAATGAAGAGCAGATATAGCACTTCCCAGACAAGGTAAAGTTAAGGGAGTTCATCATCACCAAGCCATTATTAGGTTAAATGTTAAAGGTACTTATTTAAGAAAAAGAACAAAACTATGAACATTAAAATGGCAACAAACTCACAACTATCAACAACAGAATCTAAAAAAAAGAAAGAAAACCTAAACAAACAACCAGAATAGGAACAGAATCATAGGTATGGAGATCACATGGAGGGTTATCAGCTGATATGGAGAAGGGGGTGAATGGGGGGAAAGGTACAGGGAATAAGAAGCATAATTGGTAGGTACAAAATATACAGGGGATGTTATGAATGGTATAGGAAATGGAGAAGCCAAAGAAGTTACATGTATGATCCTTGGACATGCACTAAGCTGGGGTGTGGGGTGGTGGATTGCTGGAGGGAAGGGGGCTGCTGGGCAGAGGTAGACAAAGGGTGAAAAATGAGACAACTCTAATAGCGTACTCAATAAAATATACTTAAAAAAGAAATACTGAGGAAACAAAGGTTTAGAGCAATTAAAACTTTTAAAAGATATTTATTAATTTTCACATGTCATTATCATTGTTTATGAATTTATACACTTGCATATTTATTAGTTAAACCAAGCAAGTAAAACAATCCCCAGCTAAACCTTGGGAAAATATACCTAAGCAATTTATATGAAGGTGACAGATAGAGATAATAAATGAATAGATAGATAGCAATAACTTAAATATGCATACTATAGTGCTTTAATCTTTATACACTACAACTGAAACAGGTAGAGTGTAATATTGTAACGGGGTGCAGCCAGGACCCCCAAAGAGGGATTCGTAATGGGTTCCAGAACTTGGGGTATCCAGGAAACATAAAAATACAGGATATCCCCACCCCCACAAGTCTAGACTGTGGGATGGGACACATGGAGTGGGGACATTGAGAATTATTTTGCATATCCACAGTTGGCCAGCTTCATACCTGATATGTAAAAATGGTTATTTTACATGTCTATAACAGCTGGCTAACTTCATAGATATGTTAAGTAGCTGTGGCCATGCTTTGAGCCAGGGAGATGGGAGTGACTTCGACCCATGATGTAACTGGGAGACAGCTCCCCCTGGTTACAGAGCCTGCGTAAGAGCTTGGAGATGGTTCACTCCACGCCATGGGGCCACAACTGCCTGGACTGATTATGGCAGCCAAAAAAGGCTGGGAAAATATGGGACTGCTGGCAGGTGTAGCTGATTGTGGAAGGAGTAGGAAATGGGGTTGCAGAGATTCACTCAGGGATTTAAACCCAGTTGTGGCAGCCACGCAGGTCAAATCATGTGGTTTGGGGAGGCGAACCACATGGTTTGGGGGACAGAGGTGGGGCTCCCTTAACCTCGTGGCTTAGGAAGCAGGAAAGCAAGATGTATCAGCTATGCAGAGCTCTCTTTTAGCAGTTTGGAAGGATGCCGGAGGGAAGTTGAGAGAAGGAAAAGGGTGAAAGCATTCTTGCTGGTGGGCCATGAGAAGGTGCCATGTGGGTTTGGTTAACACCTGGAGATCCCAGCAACACAGTTGATGGTGCTGGGAACTGCAGGAGGCCTGCCAACTGAGCACAGATTACTGGGAAGAACCAGGAGCTAGCCAAGCCACAGACTTCCTGAGATACGGTACCACTGACTGGCCTGACTGGGCAAAGCGGGGAAGGAAGGATTGTGTGCATTTGTGGGTGTTTTAAGGGACTTGACTATTTAACAGCAACATTCTGCCATTACCCTAAGCCTGTATGACTTTTGAATAAATAGTTCCTTTCCTTTTCACCAAACTCTCGCATTGACAGCCATACTTCTTAATGGTGGCGGGCAAGGCGAATCCAGTACAGGGGCACCCCACAAGAGGTGGGGTTCACTTGGTAACAGTATCTCTTCCCTTCCATGGTCCATTCTGGAACAATATGTTCATTTTCATATGATGAAATTGAGTTTCAGAATGATACAATGCTACAGGTCATAGCTGAATTAATAAGAGAAAGAATGCACGGATGTCTTCTAACTCTTAGCCAATGTTTATTCCAACACATTTTAATTCATTGTCTATATGTTCTCTGCGAATTCTTACAACAGCGACACAACATGATAGAAGAAAACACGTTCTGAGCTAGAAACAGGAAAATGGTGTGAATGCAGGGCAAACAGGAACAAAGCAGTGAGTGGCCTAGAGCGAAATTTTAAATGACAGATCAAATTCAAAGGAAAATATTGCAAATCTAATACAATTCCAGGTGTAATTATATATTAGTCAAAATAGGCTTGGCTATGTGCTGAGATAAACAACCTTAACATCTCAGGTTTATTTCCTGCTCCGTTGAGGGCTGCCTCAGGACCCTAATCTGGCATACCTTCTTTTAGGAATTCAGGCTGAGGAAGCAGCCATTAACTGTAACATTGTTCATCATCAAAGCAGAGGAAAACACACTCTAGAGAGTCTCTTACTGTTATTCAAATGACACACATCACAACTGCTCACACCTCATTGACCAGAATAAATCACATGGTCCCACCCAACTACAATGGGGCTAGGAAGTACACTTTTATCTCATGCATGCAAGGTGGAAAGAAAAAATATTTGGGGAATAACATTAAGAAACATCATATTTTTGTCAAGGCCAAATTAATAAAGAAATCTTTATCAAAAACTTGAAATTGAAGGTCATAGACAGCCACTTAGGGTACATGAAGCAATGTTGATATAAACTTGGTATTTGTGAGAAACCATTTTTCCATCATAGTCATAGAGAAGCAGAAAAAAACAGTTCACAAAGAGAGACATAGTAAGGCAGATACTCAGAGCAAAACGGAAAAAAGTGACAGATTGTAGCTAGGAGTTCTGATGGCTTTCTTGACTAGTCATTGGAGAGCCCTTGCTGCCCTTGTGTTTCAGTGTATAATTTTCTAGTTTTTTACTCCAGTTGGTTCCTGTTGTTTGCAATCGACAGAATTTTAGTTAAAGCAATGACAGTAATTATTTCCTTAATGTCATCTATCGAGTAAAATACAATGTCGAGTCTAACACAATCTAGTCCTGAAATAGGTCCTCACATTAATGGGCCTTATTTTATTTTCCCTGTACAAAACATACCGATGCAAAAAATTATTTTGAATTTAGAATTACTAATACAATATTAGAGAAGTGAATATATGGTATTAGATAATTTGAATATTTTTTTAATGTTAAAAAGTTGAATCATATTCATCTAAGTAAATACCAATGAAAATAAATTGTCAGTTTAAAGTGTTTTTCCATGATAGAAATATATAGAAACACTGTCACAGACTTTTTAAGTGCTGAGAAAGTGCCAAATGATCAAGCAACCCCATCTAATATTTAAAATATTAAAACAGAGTTCACATCAGCCAGAAAACACGTTATTAGAATATATAATGATATTCAGACAGAGAAATGGAAGAAGAAAGCATTTAGGTGTTCACATCAAACAAAAAAAGTTCAAGTTCAGAAAGAAATGTGTTATTTGTACCAAAAAAAGTAGAATATACAACAAAAAGTTTCTAAATTTCTTAACATGATTCATCCAGAACCATTTCAGATCGACCGTGCACGTCCTTGAGCGCAACTATAATGCTTCCATACATTCTCAAGTGCAAAAGTAACAATTGCAGTAGACAACCCTTTCGCACTGTTCTTCACTTTGCATGCAAGAAAATCATTTGGCTCATATTGGGAAAGAGGTAGGCAATCATGATAGTCCAAACGGTCAGTTCGGTTTAAACATTTCTGAAAAAATGAAGTCATTTGCTAAGACCTGCCAA
>VMDR010025131.1:0-14657 GCA_007922815.1 Macrotus californicus | reverse complement strand
CTGGGGGCTGGGGGCTGGGGCCTGGGGGTTGGGGGCTGGGTTCTGGCAAGGATGGATAGAAAGTGAGGGAGAAGGAAGCTGTGAGAGAACCAGAGGTTGAGGGACAGAGACAGCAAGAGCCCCTCACACAGAGACGGAGACCCTGAGAGGCATGGATACTGGACAGAGTAGAGGCCAGAGTGGGGGGGCCTGGGGTCCTTGGTGGCTGGAAGGGGGATGCTGAATAAGATTCACGTCCGGTCCGGCCTTGATGTCTTCCTGTGTGGAGGAAGTGGGGGTGGTGCCTCACCTCCCTGTCACTCTGTGGAGGCCTTTTATCCCTGGTCCGGGCAGTTGGACCTGCCCCCCCCACCACACCCTTTTCCTGACATTTTTTTTAAATTGCTTAGTTCCCATTCCAAGACTCGCTGCTACCATCTCCTCCCTCCGCTCTCTGGCCAGAGAAGCAGCCACAGTTGTTAGTGGGAACCCGCCCGGCCAGTGGCAAATATGTTATAATTTGGAAGGGATCCAGGGAGGGGGACCCCAGGGCATGGTGGATGAGGTGAGGGGGCTCAAGAGAAGGTGCTGGGAGGGGCTCAGAGAGGGCGTGACAGAGGCTGGAAATGTGAGGGAAGTCACATACAGGTGGAGAAACAGGGAAAGGCTAAGAAAAATACAGGCCTAGAGCAACGTGTGAAAGGCAGAGTGCTGGGACAGGGGAGGCACAGAGAGAGAGATTCACGGAGAGATGGATGAGGCAAAGCAGAGCGAGAAGCAGAGAAAACAGGGAAGAAGGTGCAGGCAGAACAGAGACAGACACAAAGAAAGAGGAATAGGGAAAGAGAGCAAGATGAGGCGGAGGTGGCCCCTCCATCAAACACACACCTGAGAAACAATGGCCGTGGTGATAGAAGGAGGTGTAGAGAGGCCATCGAAGGAAAGCAGGAAGGCAACAGCAGAGAAAGAGAGAGAGCAGGGGGAGCCAGCAGGAGCCTGACAGGGGTCCTGGGCCGTCCTGTCTCCCATACTCGCTCACTTTGTGGTCCTCATAGTCCCCAAAGGCGGAGCAGGCAGGGGAGGCTCAGTGCAGAACTGGAAAGTAGGTCATAGAGACAGAGTAAGAGACAGAGACCCAGAGAGAGGGGGACAGGGTCCCAGAGAGAACACAAGACACGGAGTGGTGCAATGAAGACAGGGACACCCAAGATGGAGCCCTGGGTTTGGGGGACACATGAGAACTTGGGGCTGTCCCGAGCGCTCAGCCCCTCCCCCAGCCTCTTAAATTTCCTAATGACTGCAATTTGTCTCCGGGCCTGGGCAGCTCCTCTCTGGACCACCACGCGGTGACTCAGGAGGCTGCCTCTCTGTCCTGTCCCTCCCTCACCGGCCCAAGGCTGGCTCCCAAACCGCCTCCCGCCCCTCTCTGCCTGGGCTGCCAAGAGCTTGTCTCTGCCCTTGGGGACTCGCTCCGAGCCTCTGAATGCACACGCCTGCCTGGCTCCTGCGCACATCTGCTTCCCGTGAACGCGCTCCGCCGAGGGGCCTCGCTGCTTTGTAGTGAAGGCTCTGGTGACTCCGAAGGGCGAGATGCCCTGTGAGGTGCTGAACCCCCTTTGTAAAGAAAGAATTCTCTGGGAGCAGATTGGCGGGAGGCCTGAGGGGCCTGCTCTACGATGAGTGATCTCTTCTGTATCTTACACAGATCGATGAACAGGTTAAAGTTACATAGCAACACGTGCACCCAGGTGCGCACACGCAGGGGCAGACAGATCAGTACGCATAAGCACTGGGCGTGGAGGAACACCGGAGTCTAGCGGACAGCACCGGTGCCTCGGAAACTGCCTGGGCCTGATGTCGGACCGCAATTCACTAGATGGTGCCCCCGGGGAGCTGGGTGACGGCCACACAGGGACTGTCTGCACTATTTGGGCAACGTCCTGTGAATCTATAGCTCTTTCACAATAAAGAGTTAGCAACATACCAATGTTTCCTGGTAAACACGAGCCTCCCACCCTAGTTTGAGCAGAAAGCTTGGATATGATGGACCCGCCCCTGGGGCTTGTTTCCAAGGTCTTCCTTGTGCTGAGAACGCTCAGCAGAAGCTGTTGGCTGCAGGGAGCCCAGGGGAGTCCAGAAGGCTGGGGATGCAACCACGTACTAGGCTCATAACGGCCTTTTCACTGCGTATCCCGGCCCTCAGCCCTGCTCAGGGCCACTCCCAGGGTACCCGCTCCCTTCCCGCCAGACTGAACCCTGCATCCCACCCCACCTGCTTGCACTGCATGTGCTAAGACATGAGTGCTTTGATGAATGAATTAACGAACGAACAAATGAACATCTGGCCACAGTCCTTGCCTTCAGGGAGCTCATGGTCTAGTGGGAAAGGCCAACAGGGCCTCTGGGACAGGGAGGGGTGGTGTGCAAGGGCCTGATGGAGCCCCAGGACAGGGAAGACCCTGGTGTGTGCTTGTCTAAGCTGGGGCCTGCGGGTGAGTAGGAGCTCAAGGTGGGGAGAGGGGTAGGTGTGGGAAGGAGGGAAGTGATTCTGAGTGAGTATAGACCTGCAGGCAGGGGAGTGGTGACAGAGCTCAGGGTGCTGGAGGGGGAAGAGGTGGGAGAAGCAGAAGCCCAGGGTGACTGAGCAGGGCAGAGAAGGACCCTTAGGGTCCTCACTGCAGATCTAGGTGTGAGTTGTTTGGGTAGAGACAGCAGGGGGCGTTAGCTGTACCAATGAAACCAGAGAGCAGAACTTGGAGCTCAGAGCCCGCCGCCGGAGGAGACTAGGTTCAGTGAGAAGACTAGGGACCCCAAGAACGGCCTCCAGTGGGAAGGGGCTGCTGGTGGTGGTGGTGGTGGTGGTGGTGGTGGGGGTGCTGAGAGGGAGCCGTGGATGAGCTAGAAGGAAAGTCAAGAGAGAGAGGTGTCAGGGAAATTGAGGTGACTCTTTAAGGAGGAAGTGGCATGGGTGGAGGTCAAACAGAGCTGGGCTGCTCAAAAGTTTAAAAAAATTAATTTGCACCCTGGCTGGGTTGTTCAGTGGGTTAGTGTGTCATCCCAACACACCAGCTGTGAGTTCAATCCCCAGTCAGGGCACATACAAGAATCAACCTACGAATGCATGAATTAGTGGAACAACAAATGGATGTTTCGCTCCTTCTCTCTCTCTCTCTCTCAAATCAGTAAATAAGATTAAAAATTAAAAAAAAATAAAAATTAATTTGCTTTTTTATTGTAAAACATTCATAACCCACATTTCCCATTTTAACCATTTTTTAAGGGTGCAGTGCAGGGGCGTTAAATGCATTCACGCTGCTGGGTAGCCACTATCCACCCCCCAACGTTTTCAGCTTTCCCAACGGAAACTCTGCACCCATTAAACACCAACTCCCCCTGCCTGGCAGCCTCGGCTCTGTTTTCTGTCTCTGTGAATTTAACTACTGTAGGCACCTCACACAGTTCACCCCTTTGTGTCTGGCTTCACTTTGCATAAAGTCTTCAAGGTCCATCCACCTCATATAGCCCGTCTCGGAATTCCATTCTCTTTTAAGGTGGAATATTATAGGATATACCACAGTTTGTTTATCCAGGTAAGTGCTTTAGAAGGGTTAGCTTCTTTCTTCCCTCCTTCTCTCCCTTCCTTCTTTCCTCTCTCCCTTTCTCCTTCCCTCTCCTGCCTGCTTCCCTTCCTCCTTTCCACAAATATTTATTGAGCACCTACCCGATACCAGTCACAGTTTTAGGCACTGGGGATAGGGCCATGAACCAGGCAGACAGATGTTCCTGCTCGCTGATGTTGCCACTCTCAAAGAGGGGGCTACCAAGAGAGAGCAAGTTAAAGAAATGCAATAGGTGCTCTCCCTCCCGGGAGTACATCCGGAGGCTTTCCCCCACTCCCTCATCTTCCCCCAGGCACGTTGTTATCTGTACCTCCCTTTCTCCTAAGCTCCACAGGCCCCTTCTTTTGCCTCTAGAACATGTTTCCTGAGCCCATGAATTCTACTGCTCACTCCTTTTACCTCTGTGACTTTCTAAATACTTTCTCTTATAGTTTGAAAAATTAAAAAAAAAGAAATACAATATATAATAGAAGTTGAGAGTGCTATGAAAAATAGTAAGAAATAGGGTAGGGAGGCAGGGTTAGGGAAGCCCTGACCCGAAGTGACCTTTGAGCAGTGGCCTAAACATAGTTGGGGCATGAGCCACAGGGTTCTCTGGGGGAAGAGTGTCCCAGGCAGAGGGAGCAGGGAAGGCAGAGGCCCTGAGGTGGGGGGGAAGTCTGGTATATCTGGGGACCAGATGTCACTGGGGCAGAAGGAAATAAGGCCAGTGAGGTCATGGGAAGTCCACCCTCCATGAGATACTAGGTGTTGTCTTTGTCCCCATTTTACAGAATGAGAAACTGAGCCTGAGAGAGAGGAAGACACTTGTCCAAGGCTATCTAACTGGTAGGTGCAGGAGAATGAACAAACTCCAGGACTCTCTGAACTTCTGCTCCACTATCTGAATCTTCTATTGTCTTTGAAGGTGATTTGAGGAGTTCATTCCTTTTGAGCACTGATTTCTGTGTCCAACACTGTTGTTTTTTGTTTTCATTTTTGTGTTTGTGGCTTAAGATACAGAAATTTATTTTCTCACAGTTATGGAGGACAGAGTCCAGGGTTAAGGTGTCGGCAGGTGTAGTTACTCCTGAGGCTTCTCTCCTAGGCTTGTAGACGGCCATCTTTTCCATGTTGTCACAGAGCGGTGGTCCCACTGCGTGCCCCATTCTGTGTCTCTCTGTCCAATGCTGTTTAAATGCATTTTTTTTTTTTTGGTAAGTTAACCCACTGAACCCTTCCTTCCCATGGTCCCATGAGAAAGAGACTCATTATCCTCAATGCACTGAGGAGGAAGTGAGGCCACCTCCCAAGGTTACACAACAGCTAAGTGGTGGCACCCTGATTCGAACCCCTGTGGAGAGCTAACAACCCCAGGGGTAAGATGCCCGAGAACAAAGGGGCAGATGGTGCAACCTCCTGAGTGGTGGGATTAGCCCCGGGCATCAGCCCCACAGATGCCTCTTCCATTGTTCCAGGAAGAAAGGAGGAAAGGGTGGGTTAGGTGGCACTGGGGGTGTGGGTTAGGTGGCAGGAAGTGGAGGGAGGGCCCATGGGGTGGCTCCTGTTTCCTCCAGGGAGACAGGGAAACCAGAGGCCACCTCACCTCTTCAGACACCTGGGCAGGTGGGGTTGGGGTGGTAACAACTGCAGGGAAGATGCCAAGGTGAAGTGGACCATCAGGAATTTAAAGAGGAGCCATCTGTGCAGTTGGCTGGTTTTGTTGTTGTTCTCCAGCAAAGAACAGGCAGGCGCAGGGCTGCGTGATGCTGGGACAGAGGCCCAGACAAGGAAGCTGAGGATGGGGACAGGGGCGGTTACCAAAGGGAGTGGGCTGTGGGGTGAAAGAAGTGGTGACCGTAGGGGACTTGGTGGGGAGGCTGCGCCAGGAGGGTCAGGGTGTCTTTGAGGTGGAAAAACAGGTATGACAGAGCCACCCACAGCCCTGGGAGCCCGGGAGGCTGTGGTCAGGGAGTGGGATGTGGGATTTGTCGGTTTCACAGGTGGAGCCCTTCCGGATGGAGATAGGGGCCAGGGTGTGACTGTGAGAATGGCTGAGGGCCGGAGGTGGTCTCCAGCAGTGAGGAGGTTGGGGGGGACGGCCAAGCCAGAGGGTCCTCTCTCCCTGGGTCAGCGAGTGCCCGTCTCTATCTCCACTTGTCATAAAAAAAAAATAATGTAAAGCCCAGGAAGGCTGCCAAGGGCTTTACAACATGTTTGCATTTAATCCTCACACAGCTTTATGGGGTTGGAGACTCTCATTAGGACCTTACATGGGAGGGAACCGGGCCTCAGAAAGTCGTCCCTTGTGCAAGTGGTGCAGCTCGGATTGGAGCTGGGGTCACCCGACTGTTAGACACCATGCCAGGGGCTAAGTCTGTCTCTGATTCTGTTTTCCATTTTTCTTAAAAAAAAAAATTTGAAGTTGTTGGGGGTGATATTGGTTAATAAAATGATACAGGTTTCAGGTGTACAATTTCTATAACACATCATCTGTGTATTGTATTGTGTGTTCACTACCCCAAGTCAAGTCTCCTTCTATTACTCTCTATTCCCTTTTTACCCTTTCCTACTCCCCCCACCCTTAGCCTCCTTTCCCTCTGGTAATGACCACACTATGGTCCATGTGCCATGAAAGGCAGGGAGCTTTCCGCTGGATCCTCAACCCTGGAAAGTCCCGGTGTGAGAATGTGCACAATGACTGTTTGAGGTGAGCACACAACCTCTCATCTGTTTTCTGTTCGCAGCTCTTGCAGACAATTTTCCTAGTACTTCCCTTGTGCTGAGTTGCGCTGAATGCCCCATCAGCCCTGAGAGAAAAGTGAGGAAAATGTGGTCATTTGCCCAATGTTGCCTGGTGAGCAGGTAGTGGAGCTGGGATGTGAACCCCAGCCCATGTGTCTCAGTGACATTCTGCTGCTGATCTCCTGTGTCTCTGATTACCCAAACTCCTGCTGGGTTAATCTCAACACGTCTCTGAGTCAGCACCTCTGTCTGCACACCTGGGCGCTCCTGATGCCAAGTCGACAGCCAACCAACACTTCTGCCTCACCTGTCATATGTCCTACTTGTTTTTGTTCAGTATCCATGGCATCCCCCACCTTCCCCATCTTCCTCTTTTTTTAAAAAAACTTTTTTAATTAAAACTTTTTATTTTTATTTTTTAATTTTTGTAATTTTATTTATTTATTTTTAATCAATCAGTCAGTTGATTAATTTAGGTCTTCTCCTCATTAGTAAATGACAACATCCTCTTCCCAGTTGTGCTGGTCAAAAGCTGGGAGTGGTCCTTGATCCCTCCCTCGAGTCTACCTCCCACAATGTCAATTCTTGTCTCTACCTTAGCTCTAAGATAGATGGCGAATCCCCGACTTACCCCGTCACCCACTCTCATGCAAGCCACTGTCATTCCTCACCTGGGCAGGTGCGATAGTATCCAGATTGGTCTAGCTGCTTCCACATTCAACCGCTGTTTCCACCCCCACCAACCTCTACCCCACACCGAGTTCATTCTCCCGTTGGCAGCCAACGTGTTCTTAAAGTATAGAACAGCATCATGTCAAAACCTTCTGAAACCCATCTGTGATTTCCCACTGCAATTGTAATAAAACCTAAATGCCTTCAGGGCAGTGTGTGCCTGGCTTGTCTGTCTCCTCAAGCTCATTAGTCCCCCATGCACTGTGCCTCAGGCCTCCTGGGCTTCTTCGATTTTCATTAAAAAAAACCCTCACCTGAGGATATGTTTTAGAGAGAGGAAGGGAGAGTGAGAGAGAGAGAGAGAGAAACACTGGTTGCCTCCCATATGAGCCCTGACTGGAGGTCGAATCCGACACCCAAATATGTGCTCTGACCGGGAATCAAACTCACAGCCTTTTGGTGTGTGGGATGATGGTCCAACCACCTGAGCCATCGGCCAGGGTTTCTTTGATTTTCTTGACATAGTAGGTGCCTTCCCACCTCAGGGCCTTTGTCTTTGCTGTTCCCTCTGCCCAGAGTCATCCTTCAAATCTCTGCTGAGAGGGCCACCTGCTAATCACCTTCTCTAGAGCAGACCTTCCCTTCTAATTCCTACCTCAGCCTCTTTGCTGGCTTCCAGTCTACGCCTTATTTGCATGCATAATCGCTTTATGTGTTTACTTCCTTATTTGTTCTTGTTTTTCTCTATGGTTCCTATCACCACTGGTTGTCCCTCATGTTTTATGCACTTTATGTGTTTGTCTCCCAGAATTTGTGTGTCAGCACTGACAAGGGCAGGGAGCTTCGCCTGCTTTATCCACCTCTGTGCCCTGGTGCATAGCAGGTGCTCAGTAAAATGCTGATGAAGTGAAGAAACGTCTCTGTCACGAGAGCTGAAGCTTCATGAGGGCAGGGACCATGTCGACCGTGTTCACTGCGGAGTCCCTGGAGCCCAGTCCAGTACCTGCATGTGGCAGGGGTTCTATGAACACAGGTGGATGAGTGAGATTTTCATGGAGGCTTCTCTCCAGAACAGCTGCGTCCAATATCTCTGTCTCTTCAGACCTGACGGTAATCTCCAACCACCCGTCCCTGAAAGAGCACTTGTGGGAGAAAGGGGGGAAAACCCAGCTTTCTGAGACTGGGCTCCAAAGACTTGCAGGGAAGAATGTTTCCGACTCTAGGGGGACAGTACCCCAGGGCATGGGGATTTCTGCCTCATCCGGTCCTTTCAAGGATCGCTTGACTTTATGTGGGGGCTGCATTCACCAAGGCCGTAGGCCTCAGCAAAAGCCCTGCTCCGTGAAGACTAGGGCCTCCTGCCTCAGCACTACCCCTCCTAGCCCTCTGTGTTGACTCTAGCTCTCTTCCTAGACTCTCCTGTGTTCAGTGCGGCCATCTGCCTAGGTGGCAACCAACTTCACCTGTGCCCAGTCTGTTTAGTAGAGATTGTGGGAACTCTCATGTTTACAAAACACACCCTGATGTTTAGTAGGATGTCTAACCCTCGGTGAGGGCTTCTTAAGTAGCCCTGGTGTCTGCCCACAGCCATTCTCACTCCCTTGCCATGGCCTCTTTTTGACTCTTCCCTGCTGCTGACCTAGACACAGCCTCAGGGGGATCTTTTTGACACCAGGGCCAGCCCCCGTCTGCTGTAAACTTCCTGATGTCCCACAAACCCAGCTGGAGGCCCACGGGTGCATACAGCAGCATTCTGACCCCTCTCGGGGGTCTGGCCACCCTCCCCAGCTCATCCCTGGCTGTCTTGCTGCAGGAGCAGCCGTTCTTCACTGGTTCTCTGTGCTTCTGCTGTGGTGTGCCTGTAGTCCTTTGTGTCTGCCGCTCTCATTTCCCTTTTACCCCTTTCCTGTGTTCACTCTTATTCATCTTCAGGGTCCTGGGTTAAGCATTCCTTCCTTTGGAAAACATTCCATGACACCCCACGCTAAGCCAGGCGCCCTACCTCTGGGTCCTTGTTCCCTTACTACCTTCCACCGTGACATGTGTCCCCCTTGACTTCTCAGTGCCTGTGCAGGCTGCCCCACTAGATGGGGAGCCCACTGAGGGCAGGGACTGGGGCTGACTCAGCCGTTTGCCCACTGCCCTGCACAGGGCCTGGCTCCTGAAAGGCGGCAGCACATGCTTGCTGCATGAATAAGGGATGACCACTCCTTTGCTCCAGGTCTCCATGGTTCTCATCTCAGAACCAAGCCGAACTGGGGCAGCCTCGTCCCTCTCTCCTCCACTCACCCCTACATCACTCCCTGCCTTGGATTTTGCACTTGCTGTTCTTCTGCCAGCAGTATCCTTCCCCAAAATCTGCAGAGCTCACAGCCTCACCTTGGATAGGTGTTTTCCCAAATGTCACCTTCTCCTGGATATCTTCCCTATTCACCCTGCTGTGGTCTGAGCCTATTGATAACCAGTATGGTGGCTGGACTGGCCCTTGTGGTTCTTATTTTATTTTAGATTTTATTTATTTATTTTTAGACAGAGGGGTAGGGTGGAGAAAGAGAGGGAGAGAAACATCAATGTGTGGTTGCCTCTCACGCGCCCTCTACTGGGGACCTGGCCTGAAACCCAGGTATGTGGGAATCAAACCGGTGACCCTTTGGTTCACAAGCTGGTGCTCAATCCACTGAGCTACACCAGCCAGGGCTGGCCCTTGTAGTTCTTATGATTGTAAGACTCCCTCAGCAATAATTACCAGAAAAATAAAACAAAGTTTATTACTTATAGGCTCTGGATATTACACTGCACATTGGGGCCACACAGCAAGGTCTGAGAGAGAGAGAGAGAGAGAGAGAGAGAGAGAGAGAGAGAGAGAGAGAGAGAAAACAAGGGGCCCAAATGGTCAGTTATCAAAATCAACCAAGACCTCCAAAGCAAGGGGCCAGCCTGGCCCTCTCTCTAGTCGTGTGGCTGGCGATAGGTTTATTTCAGATAACCATCTTTGCAGTGGATGTCTCCACAATCAAAGCTGAAGTCGGGCATTTCAATTCCGGAAAAGAGAAAGCCCAAGTGTGAGGACTTACACTGCACCTTCGTAAATGGGTGGTGTGCTTCTCTCTCCTGATTTATCACCCTCTGACGTACTATATATTCAACTTACTTTTCTTCTTTCTTTATGGGCCTCTCCCATGAGGGCAGGTTTTTGCTTGTTAACTGCTGTCACCAATTAAGTGCTCAATAAATATGTGTGGAACGAATGAATGAATGATTGAAGGAACACGTTAGCCTTGAGGTCAAGGACGGTTTCCAGTGTTCATGTGGGGGCCATAAGATTTCTGCCAGACTGTGTCTCTCACCCTTGGAGGCTGGCTCAGGCCAGGGGGAGATCAGAGCACCCCAAATCGACAGTGGGAAGAGAAACCTTGCTTTGCCAGCAACGGCCATTCAATGCACAGGCATGGACACAGTGACCCCTCGTGGCCAGGGCTGAGAATAGCATCATCCCCAGCTCCCAAGTAGGGCCCTCCTGTGTTCGCCACAGATGTGTGTTAACGGTGGTGGAGCCTGAATCCAAACAGGCTGAAAGTGTAACATACACATTGGCTTTCGGAAACTTAGCAAAAGAAAAAAAAAAATTGAAGTTTTTTAATCGATTACATGTTAAAATCATAATATTTTGTGTATAGCGTGTAAAAAAATGTTATTTATTTAGCCCTGGCTGGGGTGGCTCAGTGGATTGAGCTCTGGCCTGTTAAGCCAGAGGGTTGTAGGTTCAATTCCAAGTCAGGGCACATGCCTGGGTTGCCAGGCCAGGTCCCCAGGAAGGGGTGCACAAGAGGCAACCACGCATTGACGTTTCTCACCCTCTCTTCCTCTTGCTCTAAAAATAAATAAATAAAACATTTTTAAAAATGTTATTTAAGTGTCACCTGCTCCCCTCTGCAAAAAAAGTGTGGCTATTACACACTTTCAGATTACATGCATGACTTACGTTATATTTTTATTGGATAACGCCGCTCTACACCACAACAGAAATCTCACCAACCACCCACCTCCTGGTGGACGGGAGAAACTCAGTTGAATAGAAGGGAAGAGCCATACGGTGAATCTGTGGCGGACCTGCAAGGACCCAGGCCTCTGGCTTCCAATTAGGCAGCAGAGCAAAAGTGTGGAGTGCCCCACCTCCTTCACTGACTTGCTGTTGTGCGACTTTCCAGTCATTTCCTTTCTCTGAGCCACAGGTTTATCCTTTGTAAAATCGGGACCAAAACCCAGCCCAACACATCTCTGAGCTAACAAGGGAAGAAGGCTCCACGGTGCCTGGAACACAAAAGTCACCCCGCTGTGGTGACTGCATGGTGTCAGGTGGGTACCAGGCTTATGGGGGTTTCACTTTGTACATTATATATATATAATAATAATAATAAATTATATAACAATATATATCTGAATAATCACTATGTTGTACACTTGAAACTAATATAATATTGTGTCAACTGTAATTAAAAAAATAAAAAAATTATTTTAGAAAAGTATGCCCTGGCTGGGTGGCTCAGTTGGTTGGGGCATCATCCCATACACAAAAAGGTTGCAGGTTCGATTCACAGTCAGGGGAAATTCCTAGGTTGAGGGTTCAATCCCCGGTGACTGTGCATGGGAGGCAACCAACTGATGTTTCTCTCTCCTCTCCTCCCCTCCTCTCTCTTTCCCCCTTCCTCTCTCTCTAAAATCAACAAACATATCCTCAGGTGAGGATTTGCAATAAAAATTATCTCAATTGATGTGGACCATATTGCGCCCCCTACAGTCCATTGCCATCATTGCAGCTGGAGTGATTTTTGAGACAATGGAAATCAAACCTTGACCTCTTTTGGTGAAAAGCCCTCCTACGGCTCGCCATCACGCTTGAAATAGTTGCAGCATTTCTTGCTTCTACAGACCCAGCCTGACCTGCCCTGGCTGCTGCCTCATCTCATCTCTTGCTGTTCTTCCTGTCCACTCTGCTGTGGACGCACTTCCTTGCTATTCCCTGGATTCCCACGCTTATTCCCGCCTCCAGCAGTTCCCTCCACCTGGAAAGCTCTTCCCCAGGATGGCTTTAATATTTGTCCCCTTGCCTTACTCTGGCCTCTGCTCAAATGCCTTGTCTTCAAAGAGGCCTTGCCCCAACCCCTCTGGAACCTGGCTCTTGCCGTCTCCCTCCCTCCTCATCCTACCTTATTTCACTTGTTGCATTAACCGTGCCTTGACACCTGGTATTTGCTGATTGTCTGCCTCTCCCAGACTGGGAACTCCATAAGGGGCAGCGCTTTTGTCTTTTGCTCACTGCAGCATTTTTAGCCCCTGGAGGAATTCCTAGCACCCAAGACACAGGTCACAGACAAGGTGCTCAATCAACGTTGTGTGTGTGTGTGTGTGTGTTTTAAAGATTTTATTTATTTTTAGAGAAAGGGAAAGGGAAGGAGAAAGAAATGAGCCTCCACTGGGGACCTGGCCCACAACCCAGGCATATGCCCTGACTGGGAATTGAACTGGCGACCCTTTGATTCACAGCCCATGCTCAATCCACTGAGCTACACCAGCCAGGGCTCAATAAACGTTTTTTCAATGAATTATTAACCTAGTGCTTGTTTGACTCACGGAAGAGGCAGGGCATTTGGCCCATCCTCCAGCCTAACCTAATTAGGAAAAAACGAGGCCAAAAGAGTGAGGGTGGCCAGACATGAAGGCTGGACCCTGTGGATGGGGTCTGAACAGTGTGGAAGAATCTGAGAGGCTTCCAGGAGGACCCTGGAGGATTTGAGCCCATTGCTTGGGCTGGAAGATGGAAAAAGGCAGGCATTCCAGACACGGAACCAGCCTAGGAAAGCTTAGAGGTGGGACTGAAAATACCATGTCTCCCTAGGGGCCCGGTAGGAAGCTTCTGGGCCTCACACCTGCCCATGACAGCAACCTCGAAACCCAGGGCCCCTGTGGCCAAACCTTAATGTGAACAACCACGTTGGCATCATTTACAGAGTGCTTTATCAAATCCTCACAATGGTGCTTCCATTCCACTTTCAGGGGAGGAAACTGAAGACCAGAGAAGTTAAATCACTGACCCAGGCTCACCCAGCCGTGCCTCCAGAAGCTGAGGTCTGGGGAGCTCACCCAGCTGCTCCTCATCCATTACAGAGACACCAGGAGGGATTCAGGTATGACGGGGTAGGGGGAGAGGGCAATTCTGCTATCTAGAAGAGCCCCAGGCAGACCCTGGTGTGAGTACCCAGTCCTGTTCCTCTCCAACCAGGTGACCTCAGGCCAGTTGCTGGTGCTCAGGCTACAGCCAATGAGACGGTGTGAATGAACTGAGGGGGCGGTGCCTCAGCGTGCGCAGGGCTCAGAGAAGCACCAGGATTACAGTGAATGATGTGTGTCCATCAACGCAGGTAGCTTTGCTTACCCCGCTACAGGCAAACCGGAAACGTCTGTGCACAGTAGGTGCTCAGGGAGGGCTAGGGCTGGCTGAGAACCTGGCAGAGGTACGAGGCAAGCAGCCCCCCAATTCCCACTCGCTCAGGAGTGGGAAGTTGTTCAGCCCCCTCCTCCCTCAGACCCAGGAGCTCAGGCCCCAGCTCCTGCAGGGTCACAGGTAACCGGTTCCGTCCCTCTCCGGACTTCACACCGAAGCCCTGGGTAAAGGTAACTGGGGTTTATTCACAGTGTCATTTACAGGCTCCCTGAGCTCCCAGGTCGGATCCCAACAGAAAACTGTGGTCCCTAGAAGGAGGGAACGGCTTCGGAGGCTGGGGTTTGGACCTGCTCCCGAGGCGCCCCAGGCGGCCCCACCTCGTCCCGCCCCCGGCGGCCCTTGCCGATGGCCAGGCGGGGCCGGCCGCGGTCCAGGCCGTCCAGAAGGGCGCAGGCCTGGCAGAGCGCGCGGCTGGCTAGCGCCCCACAACGCGAGCAGGTGCCGGCGGGCGGGGGCCTTGCGGAAGGGGCCAGTGCCAGGCGCTCCGCCGAGTGCACGAGGTCCAGCACCGCTGAGGGTCGCACGGCCTCCAGCAGCTTGAGCAGGTCGCGCGCGTGGCCACGGAAGGCCTCGGGCGCATAGACGCACTCCTCGGAGAAGTAGTCCAGGCGGCGGAAGTGCGCGTACAGCACCACCTCCTTCTGCGAGGCCAGCTGCAGCGGGCGGCAGCGCGGCAGGGCGCCCCCCTCGCCCGGAGAGCCCAGGCCCCCGCCCCGGGCCAGCCGGCCCACGTCGCCCCGCAAGAAGTTCATGAGCACGGTCTCCGCCATGTCATCCGCGTTGTGGCCTGGGGGAGGGAAGGAGAACTGGTCAGGAGGGGGCGCGGGGGGCTGCTGGTCATGGGGACACCGTGGGGCACCTAGAACCCAGAGAGACGGGGAGGGTCATGGCGAATGGCAAAGGGCGGGTGACTCCGCTATGGGAACACCCTCCTGCCCGCCAAAACTCCTGGAGCAGCCAGGACCCAAAAAGAGACTGGCCGGGAGGGGCAAGGGGTGCAGGCCACGGAGGCCCCCGGTGACCGTGGGGCAGTTGGTGAAGGCGCAAGGCGGACAGAACGAGAAACAGGAAGGGACACACACAGGCTCCCACGGAGCAATTGGGGTGCCCTCACTGCCACCCACCGACTGGGCCAGGCAGGCCCTGTGCTCGATGCCGTT
>VMDR010025130.1:0-14648 GCA_007922815.1 Macrotus californicus | reverse complement strand
TTTGTAGTCTTTCTCTTTGTGTGCCCTTTTAGAACATAGTTGTGGCAAAATTTTGCTTCCTTTTATTTATTTCCCAGTTGAAAATGTTTCTTTATGATGTCAAAATCAACATTTTAAAGTGTGTAAAATACAAAGGAACAAAAACTAGATAAATGTGATGTCTCAAAGGATCACCTGTAATATTTGTGGAATATTATATCAGCTAGAGAGTTGTAATAAATCTTGTTAAAATTGGAAATTAATGGGTTTTCCTTAAGCCCAATCAAGTATTCAACTTTTTTTAAATTTAAGGTATGTTTATATTCCATCACTAAAAGTTTTCTGATCAAGATTATTCTAAAAATACTGTCAGTTTTTATACTCTATTTTAAAAATATCTTTGATTTTTAAATATCTTTGAGGTTAAGCCCCCCAAAATAAAAAACTACTTGTAGCATTTTTGTACAGAACTATGGCTAACTTTGGGAAACAGATCCTTAATCACCACCATCTCACAGAACGTGGAATTTCTGAGAGAACATGGTTTTGGCCAGTGAACCAAAGCAATTACTTACTTTGGTGAAAATGCTCTTAGAAAATCTCTGGTAGCCACACAGTACCTATTAGACTTACGTGAAATGTAGCTAATGCATGAAATAGTATCACAGAACAGTACCATCTCTCTCAGCTGATTTTTGTTTATACAGGTTGCAAATTGGGAGAAGCCTCTGATTTCATCGTCCGCCAAGGGACACTGATCCAGGTGCCATCATCCGCAGGTTCGGAAGTTGGCTGTTATAAAATTTGCTCCTGTGGGCCGAGTGGACTCCTAGAAAACTGCATGGAGATGCACTGCATAGACCTCCAGAAGTCTTGTATTGTTGGAGGAAAAAGAAAAAGTGAGTCTTGAACTGAATTTGGTTTTTGTTTTTAATTTGAGATTCGTTAACTTTGTAGGAAGAACATTGAATAGATTCTTGTCAGAGAGTAAAGTCTACAAATCAGATACCCTAGGGCAGCCCTTTTCAAAGTATACAAGGCACGAGGACTTCTAAGGGGCACTCTTAGAAGCCTCCCCGAGAAGGGAGGAATGGCTAATAACATAACAACACTGGCTGAACTCATAACTGTGCGCCATGCACAATTCCGAGTCTCGTGTGCGAGGTCTTACCTGAAGGAAGAGAGTTCTTGGCTGCAAAGTTCTGCCCTAGAGCAATCGGGTGTTCATTTCTTAGTCCATGTTTCACTTAGCTAAAATGTCAGGTGCGTACTTTGTATCACAGAAAATATCTGAGGATAAAGGAATTCATTCCGTCCATAAACTTTCACTGATCAATGCCTGTTCGATACAAAAGAACATACCAGTGCCTTGTGGAGCGGAAACTGAGATGAGGGATTGAGGTCATGCTTTCCGTGACGAGAGGGGAGAGAATTTGAGCCTCAAAAAGTCACAGACCAAAGGCTCTTCAAGACGCTAGTTACTCCTGCCAGGCCCTGGGAGAATGTGGGACCTAAGGGTGGCATCAGGGCTGGTCCTGGAGAGGTCAGCGAAGTTCCAGAAGGAGGGGGGAGCATTTGAGGCAGAAAGGCAGCCAGAAGCATTCTCAGAGAATAGGGAGCAGTCTGGTGAGACCAGCACATTAGGAATGTGGGGAGATATGGTGGGGGATAAATACAGAAACAGGAGAGGGAGCACCCAAAAATCAGACTTTATTAATAATTTTGTATTTATTCTCACAAGTTTAAACTTCAGTCACCTTCAAAGTACACTCCATTTGATGCAATACACCTATCGAGATGTTTTTTCCCACTAAAAATAGTTTTTAAATGTGTCCATTTTGATGCCTTTTAGTACTTCTGCTGTTTTTTGTTTCACCTCTTCCATATCGGCAAACATTTCCCTTTGAGGACTTTTTTCATCCAGGGAAACAAAAAAAAAACCAAAGTCACTCGGGGCAAGATCAGGTGAATAGGGAGTGGGGGACATGGGGGGGTGGTGCTGGTCATGCTGTTTTTGGTCAAAAACTGCTGAACACTTAGCTAGGTGTGGACCGGTGCCCTAGTAATTCACTCGGCATGAAATGGGTAAACTCATTGAAAGAGTCTTCAAAAAAAATTCACCGAAGCCGAACACAGCCTCTCACAGTGGCACCAGCTGATACTGATGCAGACGGGTTCCTAGAACACTCACCTAGTGGGGGAAGCCTGTACTACAGTGGGCACACCCTCCGGAAGATAATTCCAGATTTAACTTCCTCGTTTGTATATTTGGAAGTCATTTTTCAAGAACTTCTATTTTAAAACTTTTTAAACTATTAAATTTTAAATTTATGATCTATTTATAAATGCATGAGATGGAACAACATTTTATTTCTCTCAGGTCATGGAACATCCTTTAACATCGACTGCAATGTTTGTTCTTGTTTTGCTGGCAATTTGGTGTGTTCTACCCGCCTATGCCTCAGTGAGCACAGTTCAGAAGATGACCGTCGCACCTTCACAGGTAACCGTGGTCACTCAGAAGCTGTCCTGAGCAGGCCATCACCCCTTTGCACCCGTTTTTCCTTTAAGGCAGCTTCTGTGCTCGTGCCCTAACTGCAAATGTGCACAGTAAAATGAATACATTATCTGTATTTATGAGAGCAAGACACTTTCCCTTCTCTGTGGATTGAAGGCATTAAACTAAATGGTTTTCTTAGGTCCCTTCCAACATCCATATTCTGGAATTCCAGGCAAAAAGAAGATCAGTGATTGGGATGGTTTTAGTTAAGTGGAACTTTTCTACCTGCTAAAATACCCCAGTTACCCCTCCAATTGTGGTCTAGAGTCTGCATGTTTTCTGAGTTTGTTTCTGTTCTAATGTTTTTCTTGCCACTTTCTTCCTTGACTCTGCCTTAGCCTACTGGTTCATAGAGGTAGAGATCCCTATAAATTAAGCTATGGATAGGAAAAGTTTCTCCCAATCTGGGGCATAAAATCTGGAATTTAGACATTTGAAGTCTGGCGTGGGGTTTTCTGGGAAGGTAAAGGCCCATGCCAAAACAAGACAGGGTGACGGTTGTGCACTCCTCACAAGGGCTCCTTCCACTCCCATCTCCTTAGGGATCTCTCCAAGGTAACTTGGGAAATTATTTTGATTGTGAAGCTTCAGAATTTTTCTGAACAATCAATTAAGAATACTGCTTTCTTGACTTACCTATGCTTTCTGCTACTGGTATTATGCTCACACCAGCTACAGTAAGTGAAAAGGCCAGCGAGGTGAGATGCTCTTTTCTTGAGATGAAGCTGCAGTCATTCACAGCGGCAGCACAGCCTGCTGGCATCTGTTGGCCTCTGCTTTCTCCCAGGTCTGAAATACTGTGAGTTCTGGGTGAAGAGGGACCAGATAGCTGCGCTTGCCTTGTCCAGCAGCAACCTGATTTTTCTTTCCCTGGAGTGGGGTGGACAGCAGAATAGGGGTTTACCAACACTCTGTCTCCAGCACAATGGAAACAAAGGGAGATCTGAAATAAGAAGTGAACACCAGACTGAAGGGGAAGTGGAGGTAAGACGAACTCCAGCCCATCCTCTGTACACCCTAATAAGTACCAGCCTTCACTGCTTTGTTATTGTCCGTTGTTGTTTTCCTTTGTCTGCTCTTCTCTGACGAGGACAATTCATTCTGCTCAGAGAAACCATGAACTTCTGTGGGAATGAAGAGTGAACTAAAGATGTGGCCAGAAGACTTTCGTTTATTTATTTGCTTACGTCTAAATGATTTTGAAAGATGAACTTTACAATTAGCAGGAACCCTTTACCTATCGTGTGTAGTCCCTCATGTCCTGGGATAAGTTAGGTTAGTGACCATTTAGCTGGCAGACTCTAAGGAGATTTTACTGGCCACAAAGTGTACCTCATTTCTTGGGACCCAAATAATGTCCAAGTCCAAACATGACTCAGAGAGAGACAGTCATAAAAATTCTTATGGCTCAAAACTACAATACTTTCCCAAGTTACCTTGTTATCCACCTTCCAGCAGGGGATGGAAAGAACCTATGTGAGGAGTTTATAACCTTCGCTGCCTTGTCCTGCTTTTGGTACTTCTTGACCCGTATTATACTTAGCTAAAAAATCTAAGGTAGGTTCATTCTAGAAATCCCCTAAGCCAGGCTTTAAACTTCTAAATTCTAGATTTTGTACGCCAGATTGAGAGGAACGTTCCTTACTTTTTTCTACCTGTAGCTTTGCTTATAGGCGTCTCTACCCCTGGCATCGAGGCCTGGAGACCCTCAATTACCTGGCAGTAAATGGTACAAAGGAAAGCCGTTATTCAGACAAATGGCTTTTCAGAGCCTTGCTGCCTTTAAAAAAACACTCAGAGATCGGGGGACTTTTTTCTTTTTTACTTAATTTTAAATTCTGATTTAACATGAGACCTCCACATGATTGTTAGTGGTTTGTCTCAATAAGGAAACATCAGGGGAAGGGGAATGTACCAGTACATGTCACTGAGGCTGTTTTCTTCTTCAGGGCTGCCCTGTAACTGTGCAGATCAGTTTGTCCCCGTGTGTGGGCAGAATGGACGCACTTACCCCAGTGCCTGCATTGCTCGCTGTGTGGGCCTCCAGGACCATCAGTTTGAATTTGGATCGTGCATTTCAAAGGATCCATGTAATCCTAACCCCTGCCCCAAAAACCAAAGGTAAGTCAAGTGGCTCCTCATCTTTTTCAGCTGAAGACGAGCACTTGCTAAGCATCTGCTGTGTACCAGACAGTGAAAATACAAAGATGAGGTAAGAAGGTCTCTGCCCTGAGAGTTTTGGGTCTTGAAGGAAAGAGCCATGTAAAGCTGCTTAGTGACATGCTGGGCGATCAGGGTCCTGGAAGTGGAGCAGTTGGTATAGCCTCGAGGAGGCCTGGGAAAGCCCCTAGCAGATGTGATGCTCAGCTGGAAAGACGAGTAGGACATTGCAGGTGAGTCCCCGTGGAGGACAATGGTGGTGGCGGTGAAGGCAGAGAGAGCAAAGCTCTTTTTTTTAGCTGCACCAAAGGCATATCCTAGCTTTATTAAAGGGCCAATGCTGCAGAGTCCCATCAGTTTAACAGTAACTTTAAAAAACAAAGATGGAAAACAGGAGCCAGGGAAGAGGAGGGGCAGGGGGAGCCCTGCTTATGACACCAAGCCTGGCCACGGGGTCCCATGGTGTTGCTGTTGCTACGAGGTAAGGGGCTGTAAGAGTCGTGTGGGTACCACCCGTTCCCCTGGGCTGAGGACCCTTACTTCTGACGTGTGCTCAGCTTCTGCATGCCCCGGATCTTGTCCAGCATACCAGAGATGAAGGCCTCAGTGGGTTTGTAACAGTCAACCAGCAGCTCCTTGACCCTGGCAGCCTGGGTGTCATCACTCTCTGAGTCCCTGAGTTCATCCACATCCATCTCCAGCTCTGGGATCTCCCCTTCCAGGCAGTCATAGAGGCAAACTTGATTTTTCTTTCCCTGGAATGAGGGGGGGGGAGAACAGCATACGGGTTTACCAACATTGTGTCTCCAGCACACTGGAAATAAAAAGGAGATCAGAAATAACTGAACAGCAGACTGATGGGGAAGTAGAGGCAAGATGAACTTCAGGATCCACTCCTCCAGGCTGAGGTGCTTCCATAATTCCTTATGGTTGTACCCAATGACCTTCCCATGGTGCCTCACTGGGCCATTGTCATCTGCTGATCTGCGCTGCCCAACCATCAGCCACCACTGCCCCGCTGGGGAGCCTGGCTGCCAATGCTGCGCCAGCCACAGGGACAATTTGTGGGGGCCCTGCCCCTCCCTGTGCCACCACCTACTGACACCTGCAGTCTGGCCTCGGGCTATAGGCTCAGCCCCATGCAGCTCCAGGGACTTAGGATTCTTCTACCTAGTGACTCTGCCAGCTCCTGCAGCCTCCTCGTCCTCTGTTTCCTCCGCGTCAGCCCAGCAGATGAGGGAGGGAGGCGATGGAGGTTACTCCTGAGAAGCTTTTCTGGGCCAGGTTTAAAAGTGGCATCCATCTCTGCGGGCAGCCACATTGGATTGTCTAGAGCCTGGTCATTGGCCACAACTGCCTGCCAGGGAGACCAGGGAACGTAATCCAGATGCGCACCCGGGAAGAAAATTAAATGGACTGGATGAACGCTTAGCTAATCTGCCACGTGCTTAGCCTTCCTCGTATGAAGTGAATATAAACTAAATTAAAACTGCCATTGTGCACCATTTTCCATCTACCAGACTGGTGAAGATAAAAAGCTTAATTAACATAACACAGGGAAACAGGTGCTCCCATACAGGACGGGGTTGGAGGGAGAATGGGGACATCCTCTGTGGAGGACAATTCGGCCAAGTCTAGCAAAATTTTAAAGGCACATACTCTGAGTCAGCGTATACAAGTGCTTATACTTAATAAATGTCTCAGGACGAGGAAATAAGAGATTGGGGACAGTGGCTGCTGCTGGTGAAGGGGACTCAGCGACTGGGACACAAAAGTAGGAGAGACCTACTTTTCACTGCACACATTTTGTACTTTTTCAGTTTCACCATGGGCTTGTATTATCTGTTCAAAAAATACTCATTTAAAAAATAAGTGTTCGTTCATAAAGTATGTGCTGAGTCCCAGGCATCGTTCTAAAGAGTGGGTTACGATAGTAGGCAAACACAGTTCCTGCCCGATCGTGCTTACTCTACCCCAGATTCTCAACTTTCCCTATTGATCTTATTTCTATATACTAAGTTGAAAAACTTTTCCTTCTAAAATTACCAAATTTCACCCTGGCTGGTGTAGCTCAGTGAATTGAGTGCCGGCCTGCAAACCAAAAAGTCACCCGGTTCGATTCCCAGTCAGGGCACGTGCCTGGGTTGTGAGCCAGGTCCCCAGTGGGGGCCAAGTGAGAGGCAACCACACATTGATGTTTCTCTCCCTCTCTTTCTCCCTCCCTTCCCCTCTCTCTAAAAGTAAATAAATAAAATCTTTAAAAAATAAATAAAATTAGCCAATTTCTCCCAATAGTCTTGGTTCTCATCCCTTCCATGTTAATAGATAATTAAGTTCTAAATATTCTTTTCCATTATCTCTCTTCAAATGTCTTAAATTTCCATAAAACCTTAGCTGCGTGCCTTCTACTGTTAGATCCCGGGAGAAGAGGCAACCCTGCATTGTAGGAATGGTGGTGGTGGTCATTTCAGTGCAGGAGGCTCGTGCCTGAAAAGCGTAGAAGCAATTCCTTTTGCAGTAAAATAATGCTAGCTACTATATTCTTCTTTTCTTTTACAGACTAACGTTTGTATATCCTGTTATTTCAAAGGCCCAGTGAACGATAAGCACTTTAATAGGACTGATCTTCCTACAGAAAGTTATAAAGACCTCTCTGACTGCCGTGGCTCGGTTGGTTGGGCCTCGTTCAGCAAAGGGAAAGGTTGCCGCTTCCTACTCCCGGTCAGGGCACAGGCCTGGGTTGCAGGTTCGGTCCCCAGTCAGGGCATGTACTAGAGGCAGGCAAATTGATCAGTGTTTCTCTCCCTCTCTTTCTCCCTTCCCCTCTCTCTAAAAACAAATACATAAAGTCTTTTAAAAGAAAAATTACAAATGTCCTTTATAGAAATGAGGGAAGCAGAAAAGTCTAAAGAAGGAAATAATCACCACCCCTAACCCCTCTGAAGTTCAGGAATTGAGAGGGAAGCAAGGCCCAGGTGTTTCCAGGAAAGCCCAGCTCCGTGGGTGCTGTTCTCTCAGTGATTTGCCACCAGGCAGCGTTGGGTCCTGGGCCTTGTAAGCACAGAAACCTGAGTTTTTCAGCACATACTGTGAAGCCTCCTCTTAATACAGACTCCCATTGGCCAAGCTGGAAATTAAGGCCCTGAAAATGCTTTATTTATTACTGACTGCAGCCTCCAGTGTCGCACCCCAACCCACTTGATGGCCTCCTGTCATGCCCTTTCTGCCCTGTGCGTCCTTCGCCCCTGCCCTCAGGACCACCTGCCCCTCCTGGCACCAGTCCTCCTCCGTGCTGCTTCCTCCACCCGGCAGGCCAGTGCAGCCCTCCTTACCTCGGGGCTCCAGCCAGGGGGCCGCTCCTCCCAGCGCTTTCTCCCCCAGCACCGTGTGTGTGATTCCGTGCCCGGTAGCCCACTTTGTGTGTGTGCTTGACGCCTCTGCTCCCCGTGAGCTCTTGGGGACAGGAAATACTTTCAGTTTCTCCGTTGCTTTGTCCTCGACCTCCTGTGCCTTGTCAGTGCCTTGCCGGCCTCATCGTAGTGCCCCCTGACTCTCAGCGCCACATTTATGTTTTCCAGATGCGTGCCCAAACCCCAAGTCTGCTTGACGACTTTTGATAAGTTTGGATGTAGCCAATATGAGTGTTTGCCACGGCAGCTCACCTGTGACCAGGTCCGCGATCCTGTTTGTGACACAAGCCACGTGGAGCACAGCAACCTCTGCACTTTGTACCAGAGGGGGAAGAGCCTCTTGTACAAGGGCTCGTGCCAGGTAGCGTTGTTCAGCTGACAGACCCAGGTACCCGGGGCGGAAAAGTGGCGTGTGGTCCTCTACGGATAATCAGCAGGGAGACCGCCTGAGGGCCTCCTGTGGACCCCGTCACATCTCGGGAACTCGGCCCTCCACTGAAAGTGAACCAGCCCAGGGCAGGCTTTTTCCCCCAGCTCTGGAGGACTTCCTTGCTAGGGGTGTGCCTTTGCCCGCGTAGTGTGCACGTGAGGGAAGAGAGTGGCTTCTTACAGGAAAAGAACTCAAAGTGCCATGCCCCTGGCATGGATCAGCCCCGTCTTTCCTTCCTGTAGTTCCGTGGGCCCTCAGCAGAAAGCAGATCAGAAAGAACGCGAGTGCAAACAGCCAAGGAAAGAGCTCTTTTCCAAACACTCTTCCAACCGAAGTCCCTGACACAGTCCTGAGAAGTAGTCGAAACGTTCTCTCAGACAATGTCTTTTTCCATCCGTTTATCCCTTGGCCTTTTCAGGTCGTGGAATCCGTATTCATTTTTCAAAAGTAACCCCAAAGACAACCCCGCTGAGGCTTCCACACACACCGCCGGGCTGGGTGCCGGCCTCGGCTCCGGGGAGCCCCGCCACTGGGCCCAGTGCCCCCTGCCCACAGCCAGGCAACGCCCGACACGATTGCCTCTCGTTTCCTGGTCTTCGCTGTCGGAAACCCCCTCAGCTTGTCCCCCAGGGCTTGCTTTTTCTCAGAGCTGTGTTCCGGTGGCCTTGGTGCCCGCCACGTTGGGTTCCCAGGCTTCTCTTCCTGCTTGTTCCCTCTCCTGGCTGCAGCCGTTCCTCCGCGTTCCCTGCCTGCTGATGGACCTGGAGTCTCTGCCCCACGATCTCTCCACTCTTCCTTCTCCTCAGCCCTTACCCAGTGTGGAATGGCAAAGCCTCTCTACTTGCAGGGAGGTTCATCTTGTTTTCTTCAAACACTTTCTTACCAGGCACTTCTGGAATAACAGAAATCCGAGGGAGGGGGCGTTTCCTCTCATATGAGTCCCAGAAAGGCCGAGAACAGCAGTCTCCTCTGTTCATGTTGGGGCACTCCTGCCCACCACCTCAGCAGCTTAATTAAGAGGGTCCCCAGAATTGATACCTGTGTATCCTCGTTCCTGGAGAGAGGGAGCCCTCCTATGTGCTCTCGGTTAGGAGATGTGGTTTATTTGCCCTCAGTCCTTCTGCAGAACCACGGAGCCCGTCTGTGGGCACAACGGGGAGACCTACAGCAGCGTGTGCGCTGCCTACTCCGACCGCGTGGCCGTTGACTACTACGGGCCCTGCCAGGCCGTCGGCGTCCTCTCAGAGTTCAGTTCTGTCACAGAGTGCGCTGCTGTGAAGTGCCCTTCGCTCTCTGCGACCGAGTGCAGACCCATCATCCCCCCCGGTAGGCTGGCTGGCCATATTCAGGGTGGGGCTGGGGTGGGATCAGGAAGACCTGCTTGTCTGCCTCCGGAGAGTGAGTCACTGAGGAGAAGAGAGTCTACTATTTAAATTTGTCAAAAAGTCTTCATTCTAGCTGTTGCCGATAAGATGCACAACTCTGGGTTGACCTTAAAAAGCTATGGGTTACCTTAGATATCATCTGGTCTAATGGTTTGAAAACAATATGGCAAGCTTTTTCAAAGGAAAATCTTATACCAAACACCAACATATAAACAGATAAAGCAATATTTAATCACTAAAATTATGATTATTCAAATGCATAATGTTTACTTTAAAAATATGTTACCATAAAGTTAATGAGTAAAGAATTAGTAATTAATGAGTGAATAATTGAAGTGGTTTTGATGAACACAAGCATTTGAACTTGAGAGAAACAGAAGATGGTTGTCATAGACTGGCCTTAGAATCCAGTTGTTTGAGTCGCATATAATTGAGAACATCTTGTTAGAAAGACTATAATAAGTGACAACAGGTATTTTCAAACAGCTCACGTTACAGTCCTTTACTCTTCCGGTAACCGGAGGGGGCAGAAGAGACGTTATCCCAAGACCGCACGGGGCAGACTAGCCTGGAGCCCAAGTGCATTCCTCCATCTGTGAATTCACCAGCCGTTTATGGAGCAGCCGATCCACACCAGATACTCTCCTAGGCACAAGGGACATAGCACTGAGCAAAAGAAAGGCCCTTTCCTCCTGGAGACCATGTTCTGATATTTTGCTTTTGTTTTATAACAATTTAAAAATAATTTTAAAAGTTATATTAGAGTTAAACACTCATGGAGTCCCTGAAACACCTGCCCCTTTGTTTCGCAGGTAGAAAGCAAAAGCCAGGAGAGCACTTGCCCGGGGTCACACAGAGAGTGCTGGGGCAGGGCAGGTCCAGGCTTCGCGTCTCTTGGAAGGCCAGCTCGCCCTGTGCTGTGTCTTACACCAGGCGGCCTCACCCTGAGGAGTGAAAGATGAAAGCAGGATGGAGGAAGGATTTTGGAAAACGTGTGGACTGCAAGACCCCGGGTTGGTCAGGGCACGCATCTAAAGTGCAGTTATCAGGAAGGCCAGCTATAACCCCGCTAGCACAAAACGAAGGATTAGCAATGTCACCAGCTATTTTGCATTCTTGTTTCTAATCCTGAAAACACATGACATGGTTTCTCTTACACAGGTGCTTGTTGCCCGTTATGTGCTGGGATGTTAAGAGTTTTATTTGACAAAGAAAAACTGGATACTATTGCCAAGGTAAATCGCTTCATATGCTAGGTACCACTGAAACCTTATTGATAAACTTCTCAGTAGTCCGACAGCAGAATGCGGTGTCCCAGTTACAGATGAAGAAACTAATTTGCAGAGAGGCCACTTGCCCAAGGCCATACAGGTCATAACCGGCAGAACTAGGGTTTGAACTCAGGCCGTCTGGCTCCTGACCCTGTGCTCCTTTCCTCCACGCCCTGGCTGTGGTGGTCTTGCTCTGTACACCATAGCCCGAGCCTTTCTAGAAAAGTTCCCCTCCTGGCACAGCAAGCAGAGGCAAAGTCAGGCACCCGGACACTGGGGCGTGCACAGGTGGCGCCAGGGCCGCCTGCCCTCACGGTCCCCTTGCTCTGTGGGCTGCTCCCAGAGCCAGCCGCCGTCCCGCGAGAGCCTCGCTTCGTTTCTTTCTCTGCACCGTCCCTTCTACTGCTCCCTGTTGTGGGACAGGGCTCCAGACATGCAGTGGCCAACACCTGGCACTGCCTCAAAAACTGTCCCCATTTTTATTAAACCACCTGTATTTTTACAGGAAGACTTTAATTATTTCCCTGTGGCATCCAACTCAGAACAGTCACTAAGAAGCACTTCTGGTGAGCCTGGGTCTTTTCTGGCTACAAAGCCCCGTGTCAGGCAAAACCCATTGGAATGGACTTTGCGGAGATTTAGAATTCAGCTGGCGGGGCCCTGTGCTCAGGGGTTCCTTGGTCAAAAGAGCTTCCTTGGCTTAGGCAAGGTAGCAGGGCAGCTTAGGCAGTAATAAGGAATTCTTTTCTGGCAGTAGAAACTTTTTTCTCTTTCTAGGTAACAAACAAAAAGCCAATAACAGTTCTGGAAATACTTGAGAAAATCCGCATGCACGTGTCTGTCCCACAGTGTGATGTGTTTGGGTACTTCAGCATCGAGTCGGAGATTGTGGCCCTGATCATTCCTGTCGATCACTATCCAAAAGCTTTGCAGGTGGGGTTCAGCGTACGCTCCGCAGCCGTCTTGTCAGTTTTAAGTTTGGTGGACTTGGGCAGGGTGGGCACAAGCCAGGAGGGAGGAGGAGCAGGCGGTGAGGAAATGGAGGCGTTTCGGCAGGGCAGGAGGGAGCAGCAGGGCAGTCTGTGAGGGACAGAGCTGCACCCAGTGAGCACTTTGCCGGGTGGCTGAGGCCAGGCACACATTTGACAGCAGAGTGCTGAGGAGTAGGGACAGGAGAGGCTGAGACGTGTGACTCCGAGTGTGCAGAGATGGAATGCAGCTGCCCATCGTGCAGACAAGACAGCTGGGCCAGGCAGTGAAGGGGGTGACGAAGGTCACACGGTGACAGAGCAGGACGACGCTTGTCCCCTGAGGGCTGTGCTCCCACTGGGGAGGAGGAGCCCACTGGAGCCAGTCTTGGGGGCCCCAAGCAGGCCTATGTTTCAGCATCAAAACAGTGAGGGCTCGAGGGAAGGCACGAACACAAACAGCCTATGAACTGCCATTGTCAGAAAGCTCATTAAGTCTAATTCCTGTCCTCCCGCTGTGTGAATAGGCACTGCGAGTCCATTCCCTGTGACTGCGCTTAACCTTGTGGAGCCAAGGTCTGAGTGTAGATGAGCAGAGAAAGGTCATGGAGAAAGAAAGGGCAGCAGCACTGTGGGCCATGTCCTTTCTGATTTGATTCCCATCAATGCTGCTGCCATTCATGTAATAAGACTAAATGTTGCTTTGTCTAAGAAAAGGACAAAGTGAAAGCATATTCCCTGTGTTGGAACATATGTGGAATTTGACTTGACACCTCCTCCTGGGTTCTGTGGTTTTATATTAAAAGAATCTGATCTTCCTCCTAGATTGAGGCCTGCAATAAAGAAGCAGAGAAGATCGAATCCCTCATCAACTCCGACAGCCCTACTCTGGCGTCCCACGTCCCCCTCTCTGCCCTCATTATTTCCCAGGTGCAGGTCTCCAGCAGTGTGCCATCGGCCGGCGTCGGGGCCAGACCTCTCTGCCACTCCGGCCTCTTCCTCCTCAGCCTGGGCCTCACCTTGCACGTGGTCCGGACGTGTACCTGACTACCCGTGAAACGTGCAGAGCGTTCCTCAGTTTTCCCCCTTGTGAAAGCCACGCGCGACTGCTGGTTTGTAGCTGACGGGTGGCCGAGTTAGAGCACCTGTTGCCTGTTCACCACACAGTATTTCTTTTAATCTGCCAATATTGATAGGGTTTTTGTTTTGTTTTTATAAATGGAAAAATGCGTTCTTCCAAATAGTGATGCAAAGAGGATGTTTCCTTCTGGTGGATCACTGCCTTCCAATTTACATTTGGCTCATTAGATGGATCCCTCGCTTTAAAATATATTCAATGTCACTGATAGATGAGATGGTCAAATTTTAGAAAGATAACTCACTATGCTAGGGGCTTTGTATCACAGAAACTTCATTTCAGAGTTCCTATAAGTATTAAGGGGCCCCTAGTGTTTGTGTGTGTGTTTACAGATAATTACCTACTCTATCTGGAAGCTGGGGGGTCACAGTGAAGAGCCACTGCCATTAAAGTATGAAATAGAGACAAAGTATCTTTGGAATTATCATGTGGATCATCAGGCACATTTGACTTACAGAAATGTAATTTAGGAACCCATCTATTGTGATCAGCAAAAGCAGGCTGCCTACGTGGCACTCACATGATACACTGTACGTGACAGTCTCAGTGGTTACGACGTGTGTCTGTGACTTCTGTGAAGGGAGAGGTCACAGTCCATCAAAGCATCTTGCATTGTGCGTCTCTATATGACCCAGATGTACGTTCTTCGGTAGCTCTCCGAGTTAAATTCAGAGTTCGTAAACATCAGTCTTTAAACCGATTGCTGCTACTTATATAATTGCCAAAAAGTGAAATAATTAGTAGTTCATGTAAATACTGCGTGATTTCCTATTTTATCATGAAGAAGGTGAATAGCCATATTTGTAAAGTGACAATCATTTGTGTTAACCTAGCGCTTTCCGTTCATGAAGACACATTTGCTTTTTGTGACATGCACAGTGTAGATAAGTGTTCCGTCTGCTTCCTTTTCTGATATAGAATTATAAAGAATTATGGTTTATATATTTAAAAATGTCAACCTAAGTATTAAAATGTTTGCATGTTGTCTAAGAAATTGAATACTTTGAGTGTGTTTCACAGTTTGAAATAAGCTATTCAGTGTAATACTTCTTGTTTGTATGCACCTAAACTTAGATTTTACATGAAGTATTTTTCAGTATTGTATGTACCCTCTGAACTATATAAGGATATGCTTATACCAAAATGTTTAAAAGTGGGCACTTAAACTTTCAGAATATCTCAATGCCAATGTAGCATGTTTGTTGCAATTGTTTTTTCTATATAAATGTCTTCAATGCAATATACTGGAAAGCTATTTTAATAAAAATAATTTTTATATGGTTATGTATACTTGCAGGCAACGTGGACATTTAAAATGAAAAACCACTGCTCACCCGGGCGAGCTGT
>VMDR010025129.1:0-14649 GCA_007922815.1 Macrotus californicus | reverse complement strand
ACCTAGAACCTTCCATCTGATTGGTTTCATTTGCCTACATAACAACTTCTAAAATAACATTATATGAAGGTATTTTGGGTTTAGTGCTCAGTTTGTGTTAGTCTAATTACTTTTTCATTTCCTTTTTTTGTTTGTTACTTCATCACCTTTCAGGAAAATAATATTATTTGGTAAAGTGTTACTTTCTTTCAGTACATTCAAGATATTATTCCACTGTCTTCTGACTACCATTTGCTATTCGTCACTCCTTTACTGATTATCTGTCTTTTCTCTCTGAAGATTTTTAAGATGGTCTCTTTTTCTGTTAGGTATTATACAGTTTCTCAATGATGTTTCTAAGTGTTGATTTTATTTTTATTCCACTTGAGATACACTTGCTTTTATAAGTAGTAACATCTTTTATTATTTTCAAAGTTTTCACTCATTATTTCTTCAAATATCATCTCTCTCTGTATCTCATTCTACTGTTCTAGGCCTCCAACTAGACGAATATTAGATGTCTGCATTCTATCCCTCATGTTCTCTAACCCTCCTTTGTTATTCCTGACTCATGTTTCTGTACTGCATTATAGAAAATATATTTAGATCTAGCTTTCATTGTAGTAAATATATCTCCAGCTTTGAAGTAATTTTCTGTTGAAACCACCCATTATATTGCCTGAATTATTATACATTTTTGAGGCACATTTTTTTGTCAAAATGGTTTGAACATTTTAATAGTCTTTCATTATTTGTTCATCTTATTAATATCTTGTTTTTTCTAAAACCCATTAAATATACATTTTTATATATTTTTGAACTTTATTTTTATTGTTTACACTATTACACATGTCCCCATTCCCATCCCCTTTGCCCACCTCCACCCAGCATCCACCCTCTTCCCTCTGGCACTTACCACACTATTGTCTGTGTCCATGGGCTATGCATGTATGTTTTTTGGCTCATCCCTTCACCTTCCTTAATCTAGTTTCCCCCAGCCCCTCCCCTCTGACAGCTGTCAGTCTGCTCCATGTGTCCCTGCCTCTATTTCTATTTTGTTTGTCAGTTTATTTTGTTCATTAGATTCCACATATAAGACCATATGATATATATATTTTTGACCATATGATATTTTTGCTGGTAATTCTGAATATAAAGTTGGTGAAAATTGGTTGCCTCGTGTTATTACTGCTAATTCTCACTCAAGATACCTGTTCTCCTGCTTATTTCTTAGATTTTTGACTGTGAAATCAGAATCCTTAGAAGTTCATCTGTGGGGGATTCTATAAATCTTGGACTGAATATTTGCTTCTACCTATTATCTGGGCTTGATATTTTAAATTGGGCTTACAGCTTCAGATTTTTTCAGACTTCCAGGTGGTGTGATTTTATGCTGTGATTTGAGTAAGAACAGGATTTTTAAATTAATTCTCAGGATAGACATTTCTCCTTTCACTCTGTGCCAATAGTTCAGGACGGACGTGGTGTGTTGTTTCCCCCTTGTGGTGTGTAAAGGGGGAATGTGTGTGGGATGCAGGTTTATTTCTTGTTCACTCTTATACTAAAATGTAATCAATTTTCTTAATTGTTATACATGTGCCTAAGAAAGATTTGTGTTGATGTGCTAACTACACCTGTTTAATTAAGTTTGCTAGTTATGTTGCTCAGATTTTGTATACAAATACTGAGTGCATTGAACACTCTGGTGTACAGAACTTTTGGATTCAACTTCACGGAATTAGACTCTCACCTTGGCAGACCCCATGCGTTGTATCTTGATCCCCAATTCCTACAATGTCATGAAGGGAAACTCAATGTCTTCTAAAAGACAAGTTGCTTCTATGTTTGACCCAACTCTCTAGGTTCCAAATTTCACTTGGCTTTGACATTTTCAGTGCTCCCCATTCTGTGCCAGATAGTCAACATATTAGAAAATAAACTTTCAACATTTTTTCAACATTTTCAGTGACGTTTTCCCTCCCATTTGGAGGGGTAGTCAGTGTCTCTATTCTATCACAGTATCTGAGATATAAGTATTGAAATAGGTCTTAGTTTATCTTTTACTATGTGCAAAACCCTGTGAAAATCATAACGAGTGAATCTAAAAACCATCTGATACTTGGCCTCAGAAAGTTTAGAGTTTAGCTGATAAGTGATAGGAAGCATGCTTGAAGCAGTCGGAGAATGGCATAAGATCGTGGAACTTAATTTCTGAGACCTGCACAAGTGCAGGTGAACACTGTGAGTGTTTGGAGGGAGAAGTTTCCTCAGACACTGAAGTGGAGGAAGTGAGTTGAAGCATGTAGAGTGTCTCTTCCGGTAGAATGGCTAGAAGAGAGAAGATTCCTGGTTCCTGGAAAGACAACACGGAAGCCATTAGGAGGAAAAATTCAAGGGAAAGCCTGGCTTTGGCAGTGAGCTGTTCAGTAGTAGGTGCTGAATGTAAGTAGTTGATGAACGTGAGCCCAGACATAAGGCGAGAGTGGGATTGTGGATATAGGTGACATCCAGGATGGAGAGTTTTGCGTCTGACTTACAGGCCACTGGGAGGAGCTCTGGGTGACTCAGGAGTTAAATCAAGCCCTCAGTGTCCTGCAAGTATTAGAGCACAGACTGCTTAAAACATTGCATTACTTTTCATTTAACAATCAGAAGCTTCACTTACCAATCCAGGTACCATCTTCTCTTGAGTAGTTGGACCCAGGACTTGTGGTTTTTTGGGCAGTCCCTGGCTGGGTAGAACAACATCTGACTCTCTGAATGGAGCAGATGTTTCTCCCATCTCTCCAGTTCTCACCCTCATGATTATTGGGTAAATGTTAGTTTCCAGGCATTTCCACGGCTCTTGTTCTTATACAAATTTAGATTTGTAAAATGTTCTTTATGTGCATATCTTCATTAAAATTGTAGAAGGGTAGATGGAGAGGGCAAGTGTTTCAAGAAAAGTAGAACACATATTTCTTTAGTCAAGTGAAGACTATTCTTACTCAGTTAACACAAAAAGTACCTAGGTCAAAAGATATATCTGAAAATATGGTTCCAGATAGAAATCTGTGTAACTAGTTAACCTGTACTCCTGTGCACTGGCTCCTCCTGAATGAGAGAAGGTGAAGAGCTAGAAACAAGGGAGCAGAAAATTGTGGCCTGATAGACCCAACATAAGAGTGCTGGCTGTCCTTGAACACAAGACAGAAACACTGGGGGCTGGTGAAGACAGATGACAATTCCCCAGTAGATGGGACATCCCTGTGGGTATCTCCCCCTCACAGGGCCTGCCAGCTGACAGTACTCACCTGTAGGTAAGAGGCCAGATTTCTGAGTCATCTTCATATGCAGGGAGGTGGGACACCTGGGGAGGGGGGATCTGGGAACTGCTGTGTGAGTGATTTCTCTAAAAGGTAAAAGAGTACACAGTTGCAGGTGGTGGCATGTCTCTGAAAGGTGTCATGAGCTATATATGAGACTCATATTAGAAAAGTGAGTTTGGGGGTGAAGATTTTCTTTGTAAACTTCCTGTGGTATTATTTTAAAATTAAGCATTCATAGAGAAGCTTCCCTTAATTTCAAAGGAATGACGGACATGATCACTGTCTACAAGAGGAAGGTGCTTCTAAAGGAGAGGAGAGTAAGACAGCTCGTGCTTCATTTAACCTGTGCCCCAGCCCTGGGATTCACTATTGCTGTCATCCTGTTGGACAGACAATGGATCTGGGCCCTGGGAAGGACTCTGCATGCACAACCCATCTAGATGGAATCTGTCCGACCCCAACCCTTCTTCTTTCCTGTTCCGCACCCTGCTTCCTAAGGGATCTGCTGCTGAAACTAAGGGTTTGAAAAATTGTTAGATATTTGGCTTGCTTTTGAGAAGGCATGACTGAGTGGATTGTTTTTTTTATTGTTATTATTAAATATCAGAGAATTGACCCATGCTCCTAAGACATTGCCCTTTCCTCTTGTTTTCCAAATGCAGATTTCTTTGGAGCTATGTGGGCACACATTGAAATATGGGTGTTTACCCTTCAGAACATTGTCCTTGGAGGAGACAGGGGGAGTGAAAGTCTCTACTGAAAATGAACATTTAATAGAGAACTGGTCATTTTAATTGGCCTTTTAAAAAAATTTTCAGACTCTTCTAATTTATGAGTGTGTTATTTGAGAGCCCAGAAAAAGCCTTCTGACTGGGATACTGCAGCTTATGGGACACATTTCACAAAGCACAAAGGTCTTTAATTGCACGTGTGAATGTTAAAGGAATTCAAAATTAGACTGTCATCATGAAAGAGCCACATTTTTTCATGATGACAGTCTCAGGGAATCCAAGGAGGGGAGATCTCCACGTCCATGTTTGCTGTGTTTATTATGTGGACTGAGAGATGAATGGATCACTGTGAGGAGAGGAGGGTAAAGGGAGTTAGTGATTATTGGACACCTGCTGACAGCAAACCACTGGCCAGAGCTCTGCACAAAGTTCATCTATTTTAATTTTTACCACAACTTTGTTAAAAGCCTGAAGCTTCTGAAAGTATCTCCCTGTGGTTTTAATTTACATTTCCCTGATGACTAATGGAACATGCTTATTGGATATTAATATATCTTATTTTCTTAAGCATCTGTTCAAATCGTCTCCTCATTCCATAGGGTTGTTTCTCTTCCTATTACTGCTAAGAGTTTGCATATATTTTATAAACAAGCCTGTTGTCAATTATGTGTTTTACAAATTATTCTTCCCATGTTATGACTTGCCTTTTCATATTCTTAGCTGTGTCTTTTGAATAACAAAATTTTTAGCTTTGATGAAATTCAATGTATCTGTTGTTCTATTTTCTTTAATGATTTCTGTTTTTGTATCTTCTCTAAAAATTTTTTCTTTATTCCAATGTCATGAAAATATTCTACATTTTTTCCACAAGCTTCAGACTTTTAATATTTACATTTTGGTCTATGATACTTCTTTTTTAAAATAAATTTTATTGATTATGCTATTACAGTTGTCCCCTGTACTCCTCTCCACCCTGCATACCCTCTCCCACCCGCATTCCTCCCCTTTAGTTCATGTCCATGGGTCATATATATATAAGTTCTTTGGCTTCTACATTTTCTACACTATTCTTAATCTCCCCCATCTCTCTTCTACCTACCATTTATGCTTCTTATTCCCTGAACCTTTCCCCCTCTCTCCCCACCCACTCCCCTGTTGTTACCCTCCATGTGATCTCCATTTCTGTGATTCTGCTCCTGTTCTAGTTGTTTGCTTAGTTTGTTTTCGTTTTTGTTTTAGGTTCAGTTGTTAATAGCTGTGAGTTTACTGTCATTTTACTGTTCATATTTTATCTTCTTTTTCTTAGATAAGTCCCTTTAACATTTCATATAATAAGGGTTGGGTGATGATGAACTCCTTGAACTTGACCTTATCTGGGAAGCACTTTATCTGCCTTTCCATTCTAAATGAGAGCTTTGCTGGATAGAGTAATCTTGGATGTAGGTCCTTGTCTTTCCTGACTTGGAATACCTCTTTCCAGCCCCTTCTTGCCTGCAAGGATTTCTTTGGAGAAATCAGCTGTCTTATGGGCACTCCTTTGTAGGTAACTGTCTCCTTTTCTCTTCTTGCTTTTAAGATTCTCTCCTTCTCTTTAATCTTGGGTAATGTAATTATGATGTGCCTTGGTGTGTTCCTCCTTGGGTTCAACTTCTTTGGGACTCTCTGAGCTTCCTGGATTCCTGGAAATCTATTTCCTTTGCCAGATTGGGGAGTTCTCCTTCATTATTTGTTCAAATGAGTTTTCAATTTCCTGTTCTTCCTCTTCTCCTTCTGGCACCCCTATGATTCAGATGTTGGAGTGTTTGAAGATATCCTGGAGGTTCATAAGCCTCTCCTCATTGTTTTGAATTCTTGTTTCTTCATTCTGTTCTGATTGAATGTTTATTTCTTCCTTCTGGTCCACACCATTGATTTGAGTCCCGGTTTCCTTCCTGTCACTGTTGGTTCCCTGGACATTTTCCTTTATTTCACTTAGCATAGCCTTCATGTTTTCATCTAATTCGTGACCATATTCAACCAATTCTGTGAGCATCCTGATTACCAGTGTTTTAAACTGCATCTAATAGATTGGCTATCTCTTTGTAACTTAGTTGTATTTTTTCTGGAGCTTTGATCTGTTCTTTCATTTGGGGCCATTTTTTTTTTTGTCTTGATGCACCTGTTAGATAGTAAGGGGTGGAGCCTTAGGTGTTTACCGGGGGTGGGGGGGGCAACCCACGTTGCTGCATTATGATGCTATATGTAGTGGAGGGGTCCAAGAGGGAACAATGCTGCTTGCTCTGCTCTCTGCTGGCTTTCATTCACTTCCCCTGCTACCCACAATCAAATTGGGCCCTTCTAGTGCTGATTCCCAGATGAGTGGGTTTGTGTATATTCTAGAACCCTGTGGGTCTCTCCAATGAATGCTCCTGTGAGGCTGGGAGTTTCTCTTGCTGCTGCCTCATCCTCCACAGGTGTTATCAGTCAGAAGTTTTGAGACTTTATTTCCCCATGCTGGAATCCAGGGTTGCGCTGTCTGTCTCACTCCCCAGTTGTTTCTCCTGGTTTATCTGCACACAAATGTGGGACCACCTGGTCCGCAATCTGCCACCTCACCACGTGTTCCAGCCACCGCCTTGCCTGCCAGCTGCAGACTTGCCCACCCTGGTCCTCTAGGTGCCACCTCACTGTGAGTCCTCTCCACCCAGCTGCCCATCTCTGCCCCTCCTACCGGTCTGGATGAATGTTTCTTTTTTAACTCCTTGGTTGTCGCACTTCCATACAGTTTGATTTTCTGTCAGTTCTGGTTGTTTTTTGTTTTTAAATTTGTTGTTGTCCTTCTTTTGGTTGTGTGAAGAGGCACAGTGTGTCTACCTACACCTCCATCTTTGCTGAAAGTCATAATACTCCTTTTTATTACAAAATCTTTTATTACGAAATCATAAGCATGCAATTCCAAAACGTATTTTCAACAATCATTGTATAGGTCTGGCAGAAGTAATGCCTGTTTGATGTGGTTGGTAGGGTAATAATATGGTGTAACAATGTCTGGATAAAAGAACTATGGTACATTTACAATGTACTACTACACAGCAGAAAGAAAGAAGGAGCTCCTACCCTTCACAACAGCATGGATGGAACTGGACAGCATTATGCTAAGTGAAATAAACCAGGAGATGAGGGACTAATACCATATAATCTCACTTATTAGTAGAACCTATTCAACAAAACAAACAAGCAAACAAAATATAACCAGAGACATTGACTTAAAGAACACACTGTCAGTGACCAGAGGGATGGTGGTAGGGGATAATGTGGGGGGAAAGAGAAATGGTCATTAAGGAACATGTATAAAGGACAAATGGACAAAGGGGGTAGGATCTAGTATGGAAGGTGGGGACAGATGGGGCAGGGGAGAGTGGTGGGAAAATGGAGACAACTGTGCTTTGTTAACAATATATAAAAAAGATTGCTTAAAAATAAACTAATAAGTAAAAATAAAGTAAAACCATTCTTTCTCCTAAGGACCTTTAAAACTAAAAAAACAAACAAACAAAAAAACTCAAAAAGCAAAAAGGACAAAGTAGGGTAATACACACTTCTTGAATTCAAAACTTCCTTTAATGATACAATAATATGACAGTGTGGTATGATACAAGAATAGCTAGTATTACCACTGGAATAGAAGAGTCTGGAAATAAACACACCAAAAATTAATCAATTTTCATCATGGTGTCAAAATATTGAAACAACTGTATACACACTATACAGAAAATTAATCTAGACATTTATCTTATACCATAGATAAAAGTTGTTCAAGAAGTATCATAGATCAAGGACTTCTGGCCAAGATGAAGGTGTAGGTAGACACACTGTGCCTCCTTGCAAAACCAAAAGAAGCACAACAATAAATTTAAAAACAAAAATAACCAGAACTGACAGAAAATCGAACTGTATGGAAGTCCAACAACCAAAGCGTTAAAGAAGAAACATTCATCCAGACCAGTAGGAGGGGGGCAATGGCAGACAGGTGGAGAGGACTCACCACAAGGTGGAAGCTGGCAGATCAGGCAAGCAGACTAGGTAGTCCCACATTTATGTGCAGATAAGCCAGGAGGAACAACTGAGGAGCGAGATAGCGCAACCGAGGGTTACAGTATAGGGAAATAAAGCCTCAAAGCCTCTGACTAAAAACATCTGTGGGGGTTGAGGCAGCAGGAGAAACTCCCAACCTTAAAGGAGAGTCCTACACGGTTCTAGAATGTACACAAACCCACCCACCTGGGAAGCAGCACTAGAAGGGCCCAATTTGATTGTGGGTAGTAGGGGAAGTGAATGAAAGCCAGCAGAGAGAAGAGCAAGCGGCATTACTCCTTCTCGGACCCCTCCACCACATATAGCATCATAATGCAGCAACGTGGGTTGCCCCCCCCACCCCCGGTAAACACCTAAGGCTCCACCCCTTACTATCTAACAGGTGCATCAAGACAAAAAAAAAATGGCCCCAAATGAAAGAACAGATCAAAGCTCCAGAAAAAATACAACTAAGTTACAAAGAGATAGCCAATCTATTAGATGCAGTTTAAAACACTGGTAATCAGGATGCTCACAGAATTGGTTGAATATGGTCACGAATTAGATGAAAACATGAAGGCTATGCTAAGTGAAATAAAGGAAAATGTCCAGGGAACCAACAGTGACAGAAAGGAAACCGGGACTCAAATCAATGGTGTGAACCAGAAGGAAGAAATAAACATTCAATCAGAACAGAATGAAGAAACAAGAATTCAAAACAATGAGGAGAGGCTTATGAACCTCCAGGATATCTTCAAACACTCCAACATCTGAATCATAGGGGTGCCAGAAGGAGAAGAGGAAGAACAGGAAATTGAAAACTCATTTGAACAAATAATGAAGGAGAACTCCCCAATCTGGCAAAGGAAATAGATTTCCAGGAATCCAGGAAGCTCAGAGAGTCCCAAAGAAGTTGAACCCAAGGAGGAACACACCAAGGCACATCATAATTACATTACCCAAGATTAAAGAGAAGGAGAGAATCTTAAAAGCAAGAAGAGAAAAGGAGACAGTTACCTACAAAGGAGTGCCCATAAGACAGCTGATTTCTCCAAAGAAATCCTTGCAGGCAAGAAGGGGCTGGAAAGAGGTATTCCAAGTCAGGAAAGACAAGGACCTACATCCAAGATTACTCTATCCAGCAAAGCTCTCATTTAGAATGGAAAGGCAGATAAAGTGCTTCCCAGATAAGGTCAAGTTCAAGGAGTTCATCATCACCCAACCCTTATTATATGAAATGTTAAAGGGACTTATCTAAGAAAAAGAAGATAAAATATGAACAGTAAAATGACAGTAAACTCACAGCTATTAACAACTGAACCTAAAACAAAAACGAAAACAAACTAAGCAAACAACTAGAACAGGAGCAGAATCACAGAAATGGAGATCACATGGAGGGTAACAACAGGGGAGTGGGTGGGGAGAGAGGGGGAAAGGTTCAGGGAATAAGAAGCATAAATGGTAGGTAGAAGAGAGATGGGGGAGATTAAGAATAGTGTAGAAAATGTAGAAGCCAAAGAACTTATATATATATGACCCATGGACATGAACTAAAGGGGAGGAATGCGGGTGGGAGAGGGTATGCAGGGTGGAGAGGAGTACAGGGGACAACTGTAATAGCATAATCAATAAAATTTATTTTAAAAAAGAAGTATCATAGACCAAAATGTAAATATTAAAAGTCTGAAGCTTGTGGAAAAAATGTAGAATATTTTCATGACATTGGAATAAAGAAAAAATTTTTAGAGAAGATACAAAAACAGAAATCATTAAAGAAAATAGAACAACAGATACATTGAATTTCATCAAAGCTAAAAATTTTGTTATTCAAAAGACACAGCTAAGAATATGAAAAGGCAAGTCATAACATGGGAAGAATAATTTGTAAAACACATAATTGACAACAGGCTTGTTTATAAAATATATGCAAACTCTTAGCAGTAATAGGAAGAGAAACAACCCTATGGAATGAGGAGACGATTTGAACAGATGCTTAAGAAAATAAGATATATTAATATCCAATAAGCATGTTCCATTAGTCATCAGGGAAATGTAAATTAAAACCACAGGGAGATACTTTCAGAAGCTTCAGGCTTTTAACAAAGTTGTGGTAAAAATTAAAATAGATGAACTTTGTGCAGAGCTCTGGCCAGTGGTTTGCTGTCAGCAGGTGTCCAATAATCACTAACTCCCTTTACCCTCCTCTCCTCACAGTGATCCATTCATCTCTCAGTCCACATAATAAACACAGCAAACATGGACGTGGAGATCTCCCCTCCTTGGATTCCCTGAGACTGTCATCATGAAAAAATGTGGCTCTTTCATGATGACAGTCTAATTTTGAATTCCTTTAACATTCACACGTGCAATTAAAGACCTTTGTGCTTTGTGAAATGTGTCCCATAAGCTGCAGTATCCCAGTCAGAAGGCTTTTTCTGGGCTCTCAAATAACACACTCATAAATTAGAAGAGTCTGAAAATTTTTTTAAAAGGCCAATTAAAATGACCAGTTCTCTATTAAATGTTCATTTTCAGTAGAGACTTTCACTCCCCCTGTCTCCTCCAAGGACAATGTTCTGAAGGGTAAACACCCATATTTCAATGTGTGCCCACATAGCTCCAAAGAAATCTGCATTTGGAAAACAAGAGGAAAGGGCAATGTCTTAGGAGCATGGGTCAATTCTCTGATATTTAATAATAACAATAAAAAAAACAATCCACTCAGTCATGCCTTCTCAAAAGCAAGCCAAATATCTAACAATTTTTCAAACCCTTAGTTTCAGCAGCAGATCCCTTAGGAAGCAGGGTGCGGAACAGGAAAGAAGAAGGGTTGGGGTCGGACAGATTCCATCTAGATGGGTTGTGCATGCAGAGTCCTTCCCAGGGCCCAGATCCATTGTCTGTCCAACAGGATGACAGCAATAGTGAATCCCAGGGCTGGGGCACAGGTTAAATGAAGCACGAGCTGTCTTACTCTCCTCTCCTTTAGAAGCACCTTCCTCTTGTAGACAGTGATCATGTCCGTCATTCCTTTGAAATTAAGGGAAGCTTCTCTATGAATGCTTAATTTTAAAATAATACCACAGGAAGTTTACAAAGAAAATCTTCACCCCCAAACTCACTTTTCTAATATGAGTCTCATATATAGCTCATGACACCTTTCAGAGACATGCCACCACCTGCAACTGTGTACTCTTTTACCTTTTAGAGAAATCACTCACACAGCAGTTCCCAGATCCCCCCTCCCCAGGTGTCCCACCTCCCTGCATATGAAGATGACTCAGAAATCTGGCCTCTTACCTACAGGTGAGTACTGTCAGCTGGCAGGCCCTGTGAGGGGGAGATACCCACAGGGATGTCCCATCTACTGGGGAATTGTCATCTGTCTTCACCAGCCCCCAGTGTTTCTGTCTTGTGTTCAAGGACAGCCAGCACTCTTATGTTGGGTCTATCAGGCCACAATTTTCTGCTCCCTTGTTTCTAGCTCTTCACCTTCTCTCATTCAGGAGGAGCCAGTGCACAGGAGTACAGGTTAACTAGTTACACAGATTTCTATCTGGAACCATATTTTCAGATATATCTTTTGACCTAGGTACTTTTTGTGTTAACTGAGTAAGAATAGTCTTCACTTGACTAAAGAAATATGTGTTCTACTTTTCTTGAAACACTTGCCCTCTCCATCTACCCTTCTACAATTTTAATGAAGATATGCACATAAAGAACATTTTACAAATCTAAATTTGTATAAGAACAAGAGCCGTGGAAATGCCTGGAAACTAACATTTACCCAATAATCATGAGGGTGAGAACTGGAGAGATGGGAGAAACATCTGCTCCATTCAGAGAGTCAGATGTTGTTCTACCCAGCCAGGGACTGCCCAAAAAACCACAAGTCCTGGGTCCAACTACTCAAGAGAAGATGGTACCTGGATTGGTAAGTGAAGCTTCTGATTGTTAAATGAAAAGTAATGCAATGTTTTAAGCAGTCTGTGCTCTAATACTTGCAGGACACTGAGGGCTTGATTTAACTCCTGAGTCACCCAGAGCTCCTCCCAGTGGCCTGTAAGTCAGACGCAAAACTCTCCATCCTGGATGTCACCTATATCCACAATCCCACTCTCGCCTTATGTCTGGGCTCACGTTCATCAACTACTTACATTCAGCACCTACTACTGAACAGCTCACTGCCAAAGCCAGGCTTTCCCTTGAATTTTTCCTCCTAATGGCTTCCGTGTTGTCTTTCCAGGAACCAGGAATCTTCTCTCTTCTAGCCATTCTACCGGAAGAGACACTCTACATGCTTCAACTCACTTCCTCCACTTCAGTGTCTGAGGAAACTTCTCCCTCCAAACACTCACAGTGTTCACCTGCACTTGTGCAGGTCTCAGAAATTAAGTTCCACGATCTTATGCCATTCTCCGACTGCTTCAAGCATGCTTCCTATCACTTATCAGCTAAACTCTAAACTTTCTGAGGCCAAGTATCAGATGGTTTTTAGATTCACTCGTTATGATTTTCACAGGGTTTTGCACATAGTAAAAGATAAACTAAGACCTATTTCAATACTTATATCTCAGATACTGTGATAGAATAGAGACACTGACTACCCCTCCAAATGGGAGGGAAAACGTCACTGAAAATGTTGAAAAAATGTTGAAAGTTTATTTTCTAATATGTTGACTATCTGGCACAGAATGGGGAGCACTGAAAATGTCAAAGCCAAGTGAAATTTGGAACCTAGAGAGTTGGGTCAAACATAGAAGCAACTTGTCTTTTAGAAGACATTGAGTTTCCCTTCATGACATTGTAGGAATTGGGGATCAAGATACAACGCATGGGGTCTGCCAAGGTGAGAGTCTAATTCCGTGAAGTTGAATCCAAAAGTTCTGTACACCAGAGTGTTCAATGCACTCAGTATTTGTATACAAAATCTGAGCAACATAACTAGCAAACTTAATTAAACAGGTGTAGTTAGCACATCAACACAAATCTTTCTTAGGCACATGTATAACAATTAAGAAAATTGATTACATTTTAGTATAAGAGTGAACAAGAAATAAACCTGCATCCCACACACATTCCCCCTTTACACACCACAAGGGGGAAACAACACACCACGTCCGTCCTGAACTATTGGCACAGAGTGAAAGGAGAAATGTCTATCCTGAGAATTAATTTAAAAATCCTGTTCTTACTCAAATCACAGCATAAAATCACACCACCTGGAAGTCTGAAAAAATCTGAAGCTGTAAGCCCAATTTAAAATATCAAGCCCAGATAATAGGTAGAAGCAAATATTCAGTCCAAGATTTATAGAATCCCCCACAGATGAACTTCTAAGGATTCTGATTTCACAGTCAAAAATCTAAGAAATAAGCAGGAGAACAGGTATCTTGAGTGAGAATTAGCAGTAATAACACGAGGCAACCAATTTTCACCAACTTTATATTCAGAATTACCAGCAAAAATATCATATGGTCAAAAATATATATATCATATGGTCTTATATGTGGAATCTAATGAACAAAATAAACTGACAAACAAAATAGAAATAGAGGCAGGGACACATGGAGCAGACTGACAGCTGTCAGAGGGGAGGGGCTGGGGGAAACTAGATTAAGGAAGGTGAAGGGATGAGCCAAAAAACATACATGCATAGCCCATGGACACAGACAATAGTGTGGTAAGTGCCAGAGGGAAGAGGGTGGATGCTGGGTGGAGGTGGGCAAAGGGGATGGGAATGGGGACATGTGTAATAGTGTAAACAATAAAAATAAAGTTCAAAAATATATAAAAATGTATATTTAATGGGTTTTAGAAAAAACAAGATATTAATAAGATGAACAAATAATGAAAGACTATTAAAATGTTCAAACCATTTTGACAAAAAAATGTGCCTCAAAAATGTATAATAATTCAGGCAATATAATGGGTGGTTTCAACAGAAAATTACTTCAAAGCTGGAGATATATTTACTACAATGAAAGCTAGATCTAAATATATTTTCTATAATGCAGTACAGAAACATGAGTCAGGAATAACAAAGGAGGGTTAGAGAACATGAGGGATAGAATGCAGACATCTAATATTCGTCTAGTTGGAGGCCTAGAACAGTAGAATGAGATACAGAGAGAGATGATATTTGAAGAAATAATGAGTGAAAACTTTGAAAATAATAAAAGATGTTACTACTTATAAAAGCAAGTGTATCTCAAGTGGAATAAAAATAAAATCAACACTTAGAAACATCATTGAGAAACTGTATAATACCTAACAGAAAAAGAGACCATCTTAAAAATCTTCAGAGAGAAAAGACAGATAATCAGTAAAGGAGTGACGAATAGCAAATGGTAGTCAGAAGACAGTGGAATAATATCTTGAATGTACTGAAAGAAAGTAACACTTTACCAAATAATATTATTTTCCTGAAAGGTGATGAAGTAACAAACAAAAAAAGGAAATGAAAAAGTAATTAGACTAACACAAACTGAGCACTAAACCCAAAATACCTTCATATAATGTTATTTTAGAAGTTGTTATGTAGGCAAATGAAACCAATCAGATGGAAGGTTCTAGGT
>VMDR010025128.1:0-14654 GCA_007922815.1 Macrotus californicus | reverse complement strand
TGTGTTTTGACTGTTAATACAGAACTTGTTGTCACTTTGCACATGTTTTCCCATTAGAATCACCATGGCTGTCCAGCACCGCTTCACTGTGTCTCCTTCCGTTTTTTCCTTGAGGAATGTGTTAGAGGAATTCGTTGACTCCATGTGATTAAGACCTTTAGGAGTAAAATAAAAGTGGTTAATGTAAAAATAATTGAAGGTGGTTAAAAATAAAAAGTACCTTATTTGATAGATTTTGAAGTACCATGGTATACATTTATTTAGAGTAGAATAATATGTTTTAAAACATTAGAGTTGTGGTAAGTGCTTATTGAACTAACAGTTGTATCTCAGTGGTTAAATATGGAACGTGAAGTATTTCCATTAGAGAATTAGGGTACATTTTACAAAAGCAGCATGCTTTTTGTATTGATTGATATTTTAAACCTTATTTTATGGCTTTATGACAGAGCTAGAAAGAAATCTGTAGAAATTTTCTAAGCCAGGCACTACCACTGTTCTGCCCTAGGTAGAGATATCTTTAATTTCAAGATTCTAGGAAAATAGGGAAAGACTTCTTTAGAGGGTTCCATATTTACAATTTAACTTTCTGGGTTTAGAACAAAACTTACAACATGTAAAATTTTCTTTAGCACTCTTCATGTTTCAAATGGCAAGGGATATGGGAGCCATCATGTAGCAATGAACTGAGTGCTAAATTTTATGTTTATCCAAATCTTGATTTGTTTTTTAGCTCATATCTTTCTGGGCTTGGCATGGCTGATGGTATAGCTTGAAAACATCTTGCCACTAAAAATCTTTTTTCTAATAGGGAGAGAGAAAAGATTATTCTCTTCTACCAGTAATGTTTCATATACTTGTATAAGATTACTCTGAGTATTATCTTCTTTACATTTAAACAGTTCTCATTTGTAGAATAATAATATGCAAATTTTATTTTTTTAAGCACTTACATATAACCCCAGAATTCTCCAGAACTTTTAAAATATTTTGTAGGTCCAGGATTCTCAAGATAAATCATGGTTGAGGTAGTTGTTACTGTGGGCAGTTTTTATTCTTCAGGTGTTTGGGGCTAGGAAAAAAAGACAACAAAGCTCACTGTCTCTTATGCGGTGGCCACGGTGGTTCCTGCAGTGCCACAGTCACCGCAGAGAAACCGAGTCCCCTGCGCCTGCACCTTCCTCAACCCAGTTTTTTCTAGGAGGAAAGTAATGTGTACCTGTTGAGCAATTGAGAAATATGGAAAATTATCAATGAGAAAATAAAAATAATATGTAATTCGTCATCTAGGGGTATCGCTGCTAATGTTTTACTGGATTTTTTTCCATTTCTTTTTCCATGTGTACATATTTTATAGAGTTAAGGGATATAAATTGTGGATTTTTAAAATCTTATTTTCTGTAGCATTATATCATAATTACCTGATAGTTTAACTTTTAAAATTAACTTCTAATTCATAAAATTAACACACATCAGTCTAAATTATAGGAAATATTTATAAGCAAAAGATGATAAAGTTGCTTATAATTTTATACCCATAAATAACTACTGTTAATATTTGGTGTATATCTTTCTATTAATTTTTTAGGAACACAACTTTTTTCCCTAAAATTAAAAAAATAAGATTTCCCTCTCTATTCTTGTAATAGATTCTTTTAGGGACGTTTATCTAGCTCTCACAAGCCCATTTCTTTTGGGGTCCCTGAAGACCACGCTGGTGTAGGATGTCATATCTAGCCATGGTGGACTCATGCTTGGCTCATTAATTTTTTTCCTTGGTAGATTTGTCCAGAGCTATACTGTTCCAGAATACGGGGTAGCCATGTTCTCCCAGGAGGAAGGAGCCACCAGAAAGCTAAAGAATGAAGCAGTCATGCAAGGACAAGTGGGCTGATGGAAGGACATAGAAAAGATACTAATAGCTTTCCCTCTCCGCACGGGGCCTGGCTGCTCACCCGTGCTTCATCCCATTAGGCCAGTAATGTTCCTACCGTGTTTTCTCCCTGAGCTACCTTGAGTTGGTTTCCTGTTTCTTTCAACTGGAGAATTTTAACAGACACAAAGGTTTGTAATCTTTTAAAATTATAATGTAAATATATGTTGAACTTTCTTTCATATTGCTGAAGTATTTCTATAACATTTAATAGCTGTATAACTACCTTTATATGAGTGAACCATAAATTACTTTTTGAAGTCCTGTTATTCCTTCAGGCTTTGATTTTTAACTTATAAATAATTTATCAAAGAATAATACACTGTTGCTAAATTTGGGGACCCAGGCTTTTTTCTTCCTTAAGACAAATTGCTGGGCCAAAGCATATGCACACTTTTTAAGACCTTTGATGTGCATTACCAAATTGCTCTCCAGAAAATTCCATCAATTTATGCCTCCATAAGCAGTGTATGTAAGGGCCTCTTTACCTACACTCCACCAGCCCAGGACATCCCTTTTCTAGAAAGTCTTTGCCACCACTAGTTTTTGATAAATAATCCAGAGGTTTGTTTTTCTGAGCATTATGGTTTCCCATAGATGTGCTTGTCGAACACTACTATTTTTGCTTTGCTTTGGTCTTGCTAACCAGGAGTGACCATGTATCTTGCATCCACAGAGAAATCATCTACTTCCTGGAAGCACGAAGCTAAAGAAGACTCTAGTACAGAATGGAAAAAGAAACGGCGGCCTTAGGTAGCCAGTCAATCCATTGAGCCTCTCTCGGTAAAATTAGATTGGTTTTAACAACAGGTTATGTTATTTTTCACAATTTTTAGAACAACTCTTAATTTTTTAGATCAATTCTAAATGATACTCTGGGTGGACAGAAGATTTTCTTCTAATAACTTTGACTTATTGAGGACTTACCATGTATCAGAGACTGTGCTAAATGCTTTACTTGCTGCACTTTACTCCTTACACCAAACCTGTAACGCAATTTCTATTGTTGGCCTCATTTTTATAGAGGACTAGGAAGTTATCCCAGTCACTCAGTGAGAGAGCAGTGTCATGGAGCGGAACAGCCAGTCTCTCCAGGGAGAGGCGGCTAGACCCCAATGTCCCCGTGAGGCTGCTTCTGCCACATGGCGTCGCCTCTAATTCTGTTTCTTTCCATCCTTCCACATTTCTAGTAATTCATATCCATCTTTTAGGGACATTGGAGCCTAGAAAAAAAAACCAACCAACCAACAAAACACAGCATGCATTTTCGATGTCGCCAGACCAAGGCCCAGCTCCCGTACTGTGGGTGAGTACCTGCTGCCTGCTCTTCAGCAGTATCAGTTGCTACCTGGGTCTTCTGCTTTTGTGTGTGTATTTGGAGAGACTTCAAAGAAAGACTTCTTGGAAAGACAAATCCTTATTTAGTTATTAGTTTAACTATGAAGAAAATAAGCCTTTATGTAATTATAATAGCTGCTTATCTTGGATGAGAGATTATTTATAACAAGAAAACAATAGAAACTGTCAAACTGTTACTTGTTTTACACTGTTGTACACCCAGTGGACTTGTAGTGTCTGTTTTCAGGATTGAGTCCGTTGAGACACATGGTGTCATCTTACAGTGTGAAAAATTACCAGGTTTTTCTCTGAGAGGGACGAAAGAGCAGTGTTTTCATCAGTTGTCATCGTAAGGTGTGGCCTTTTTGGAATCGTACTTGGAAGTTATTTTCACAGTTTATTACAGAGATGCTGGCTTCCCCAGGGGTTTGTAGTAAGGGTCTTCTTCTCACCCTATGCATTCTACGTAGAAGGAAGTCACAGCTGTTTGAGAATGTAGACTTTGGTGTCAAACCTGTATTGGAGCCTTGATCTTTTAACCTTGGGCAAATTACTTCATTTCCGTTAATTTACTTAGTGACAATTTATCTATAGAATGAGGATAATAGTTTCTACTTACAGGGTTTTGATGAATAAATGAATTATATGAAGTGCTTAGCATGGTACTCGCACACAGAATGTGCACAATAATTAAAACCTCTTGTTGTCTGTCCATGTGTATTGATGACTCCCAGGTCTCTGTCTCCAACCTGGTCTTATTTTTAGCTGCACACAGGACTTCTCCATTGTCAGCCTAAGCTGAACCTTCCCACCTTCACTGTCTCTGCGACTCTGGGATTACCAGTCTGTACCCAAATGAAATACCTGGGAGACATCCCCTTGCCCGTTCTAATCAGTTCCCACACTGTCCATTCTCTCTCCCTAACATTTGTCTAATTGATCTCACTGTCTTTGCTGTCAAGTGCCTTAACTCAGGCTTTCTTGAGAATAGGTTATAGTGGTTTCCCCCAAACATGCATTTGGTGGACTGCTTGCCTGCAGGTGTTATTTTTTTTTTTGAGGCTATTTGACTATAAAAAGCCAAAGAGCTGCTAATATTGACGGTTTTCATTGAATTTTCTTTTCCTGTGTGGTTTTGTTACTTCCTTTTATTTGTGCTTTTATCTACATCTTGTGTACCTTAGCAAAACGAGCAGTTCACATCTTAAAGACTAATCTTGCAGAACTCAGGGTGAGGAGGGAGCTGCAAGGAAGAAGATAGTGGTAAGGAGAGCGTAGGGTGGCCCCAACCACATGACTAAGCAGCTGACAGGGGTTATGGGAGACAGACAATTACTGGTTCTTGCTGCTTTGAAGAATAGGCTAAACGTTTTCTCTGATGCCTTTATTTAGTGTTCGAGTTGAAAAAGGTACTGAATTGTTGGAAACTACTGAAATAATCCACTTAAAGGAAATGTCAAGCATAGTCAGGACTATTCTTGGGTAGTTTTATGTTGAGCAAGGACTTTAAGGAGGGCTAAGGAGTAAGTCGAATGCGGTATGTTCCGGGAAGACCATCATGGAAAGTTCATCCAGTGAAACTAAGGATGAGGTGGTTCCCCAGCTCTGCTGAAATCTAAAGCTAGGGTCCTTTCTCTTGTGGATCAACTCTTTGGCAAGATGTAATAAGAGATGAAAAAGCAACAGAAAATTTCCAATTTTGCTTGGATTATTTGGATCATAATTTGGATAATTTTGTCAGCTTTTAATTTTGGTTTCTATTAGAAACCTGGAAGTTGTTAGGCATGTGTGAAAACCAAAGCATAAGTGTAGTTGCAGCTGTCAGAGGCCCTAGATCAGGAAAAGAAATAACCATTTTTTTTATTCTACCAGATAAGTACTTCATGAGGTATTGAGAGGGCTTCTGTGTCATCTTTGAGAATTCTGTGTCTGGATGAGGCTTTTTACAGTCAGATTACCTTTAGGAAATGTGGATGCAGAACTGGTCCATGTTGGGCTTTTAATTTTGGTGTTTTTAGAATAGGAGAATGTGACCTTCATTAGACTTTTTTTTTATTTTTATTTTTTTTTAAAAAAGCCTTTTTAATGCTTCAGAGCGTTTTCATATTTAATTCTACTTTACTTTTAAAATTTAAAAATATTTTTTCACATGGCCATTTGTCACCCTATACCCTCTTCTGCCTTCACCCCCCAACCCCGAACAACCAGTGTTGTCTGTCGTCATGACTTGATTTTACTTTAAGATACTTGTGTTTAATTACACTGATATTTCTCCAAGGAAGAAATCGCATGACCTACCTTGAAGTTAAAGCTAAACTAAGGTATGGATGTACATGTTGCTAATGAATGGAATAGTTAAAATACCTGAGTATCTTTTTTCCTGTCATCAATATTACACAGTTGATGTTTAAAGTAAAATTTGATAGCTGTTCTTCTGATCAAATTATACATATCATATTGAAATGAATACTTAGACTTGAAAGAATCAGAATGAGTTTGCAAAATCTGGTTTAATTCAGATCTGGGGAGAGGAGGGGAGCACGCTGTGAAAATACATATGCACAGGAACCTAATCAATGCTAGACAAACAGTGTATTAGTTTACAATGTAATAGGATAACCACAAATTAGAAGGCTCAAATCGAGTCCATCAGCGGTAAATACAATTTCATATTTGGCTCAAGTGGCTGTTGAATATCAAGTGGTGCCGAGTTCCTCCAGAGCACCTAATGACCCCTTCCCAGTCTCGGGAGGAGTTTCACCACAGTCTCGGAAGAAATCCCAGTCGTGCCTTTAACTCTTTTGGCCCTTGGGAGTCATTGCTGCCCCAATACAAATGCAGGCCAGGGATTTCCAGTGGCCACGTGTTATTGCACAGAGAGGTCTGTTCTAAGCCAGACTCTTATGGCTAAGAAGTTGTGAGACAGCCCTTAAGTAGTGGTCTAGCATTAACATGGTCTATCAAAGCATGCTAAGAAATAGCTCCTTAGTGACTATGTACCAGCTACTAGCTATCACACTAACAGAAACAGGCAGTAAGGGCAGCTTCACATTTCACATGAAAGACTAGCACTAACTGGGCCTGGCTTGCCAGCTTAACCTTCACATGAGCGATTAATTTAGACCCAGAAAAAAATGATTTCATACCAGTCTTTTCTTCACATAGGTTTGTGTAGCATTAAAATTGTTATGGTTTAAATACTAGGCCATAAAGGCAAAAATGTCTAACTCTCCTTTGCCAAAACAGAAACAATCCCTGTTCTGACGCCTGTCCAGTTTCCAAAACACAAAACATACATACACCTTTGTTATTGCACATCTTTCACACAGACTGGTGCATGTATAATACATACATACACATATATTTTAAATATGCTACACATAAAAAAGACTATGGCACTTTACATGTTTTAACAAAGATCAGTACACCACAGATGTTTGAAAATTATACAAAAACCCTTACACAATTAATGCAACATTGTTGAATTAGCACACAGGTTTAAAGAATCCACAGAATCCAAGGCAAACATTTCTGCCTTTTGGAGTTCACTGAGAAGCCCAGCTCATCTCAAAATTTTAATAAGCACAAATGCAGGCAAAAATAAATAAGACTTTTCTGGTAGTTGTAATGGTCCAGGTATATTAGATTTTTAGACTGAGGTGATTAGGTGATTAATAGAAATTTACTAGAAAAATAGGTGTGGGTCAACAATCAAATTATTTTTAATACATTTCTTTCTAACATATTCCTCATACTCAGTGGTTTTTAATCAGCTCTGCAGCTTTGGTCTGGACCAGCATGATTTTGGATGCTCCATTCAAGCCAACCAAAGTCTGGCCGTGGGGCTGGAGGTTTAACAGGCCCAGCGTCACCTTACTCTTTCTCTGATGAAGCCCATCTCTGCTTGCTTACTAAATCAGTGTTTAAGTGCTTTTAGTGGTCTGGTGTTGTGTGTGCATGCGCTTTTCTGTCTTCTGTAGCATTCAGACTAATGAAGTAAACCCTGTCAAGTGACTTTCTTTTGACCAAGGGAGGACACATTTTCACTTCTGCCTTTTGTTGTCAGGGTGGTGTAAGGGTTACACTACCACCTTAGCCACAGTCGGGCACACAGATGAGGGACTTGCTGAGAGGGTCCTCTAGGCTTATGACGGCTTGTCTGTAAGGAGAGTGTAAAACTCGTGTTAGAAAAATGGGTTCTCTGTCTTGTACAGACAAAAAAATAGTGAATCTTCATTTAAGGAAAAAAAATGTTTTTTATCAAGATTGCATGATGAAGCAAATTGTTTTTGTTTTTTTTTTTTGTAATGAAAATTTTCGCCAGGATTTGGAAAGTAGTTCCTTGTGGTGGCATCGGGACGTGGTTAAAGCGTATGAGCGTTTTGTCAGGTAGAGGAGCCTGGTTCAGTGGCTGTCCTAACCTGCTTTGGTGAGGGGTCAAGAGACAGGATTAATACTTCCTGAGCCCCTCCCTAGGCTGCTGTGTATTCACCCCTTTCTAGAAAGTCATTGGATTTACATTTTTCTTATTCTGAACTTTGGACTAAGAATGGTGAACTCATTAAGGAATGGTTCCACACCGTTGCCCTTCCTGCCTTTAGCTCTTAATCTGTAAGAAAAGGCAGTTTCTGGTAATAGGCCAAAGGCCAGAATGGAATAGAACTTCAGTTCCATTCCATCAATACATAAAGCAATCAGTTTTTCTGCAGCTGGGCATGGTTTTAGATTCACTGTGGGCAAGGCTATCAAATCTGAATCAGGGTTCTGTACCTGGTGGCACTTAGCACACAGCACCTTGCCCAAACACGGTGTGTAATTATTAGTTAAATTTTCCGAGTGCAGCAAGCCCTCCAGTGAGCAGATTCATAACCCAATGAGATCTAATCCTTCCAGAAATCTGTCAGGTCCATTCTACTTGCTGAGTTGCTGTGGAGTGTCTGTACCATTCTGCAGTTCTCACTTTAGCGTGATAACAGACTAGGCTCTCTCTGGCCACTTGGATCATTCCAAAGTAAAGCTGAGGTGATGGCTAAGACCATTTTCCTGAATCAATGACATTGGTAATTTATAGAAACTAGATTAAAAGTGCCCAAACCCTTTTTAACAGTGGTAGTTGATTCTTTTTGTAAACAGGTATAGGCAGGTACTACGAGCTTGGCCTAGCTCTTTTTTTGCATTAACTTTTTAGTCTCTTTACCTGGGAATGAATGAAGCCTTTGATGCAACTCACCATTTGCAGCAACTTAATGTTACTTCAGTCCACTCTCGGGATCAACATCAGAAACTAGAAAAACTTAAGTTCCATGATTAGCTCCTTTTTTATGCACAGAATGACAGTTTGCTGTTGTCAGAGTTGGAAATCTAGCTGACTACAGTATGGTTACCAGACAGTGGGAAAAGGTCTCCCCGCAAGTGCCGAGGTTCTGGCAAGTTTTCCCAGTGAACATCTGAACGGGCCACAACTGGCCTGGAGATGTCTGTCCCTGGAATGAGGAAACAGAGTGAGGTTTCCTTTGGCAGTCAGCCCAGTCCCAACCCTAGGAGAAAAACACTGTGACCTCTGGTGGAAGAGGAGCCTGGGCCAGTACTGGTACTAGCTTGGCTGCTGGGAAGCAGAATGAGTTTGTCTCCACTAGAGGATTTTGTACTTTTATTCTGATGATCTTATAGGTCATTATTCCTCAGTCTTGGAGTGACAATTCAGTTGATTCACCTGACCGTGGCATTCAGCCTGGCAGAAATCCCACAACAGGATTTCACTCTGTCCTGCTGGACCCTTTGGTGAGCTAAGCAAGAGATCCTGTCTTGCTGTGCCCTTTAGCCCACATCCTAGCCCCAGCACGAGTGTCGTCTCGACTGAGACAGCTTCAAAGAGCCAGGAGGAAACAAACACCAAACCTAATTCTGAGGCCTGCATTCACATCTCAGAACAGCCAGCACACCTGGCTCACAGTCTCTTCTGATAGCAGGGAAGTGCCACAGTAAGGTTTTACATCATCTTCCTTCACTGGGCCTCGGGGGAGATGGAGTGTGACAGAACTCGTCAACTGCACATCAGGGCTTATGTACTGTTTTCCTGTTCCGTCTTGTCATCTGCACAGTGGCCCTCCTGGGCGGTCACTCTGCTTAGCTAGATGCTGCCTCTCATTGGTCCGTTTGAGGCGCAGGGCGGTGGAATGTGGCTTTGGTGGGTAAAGGCTAGTTCTTCACTTGATTCAAACGACGAAACCAGACGTGGAGTGTTTCACAAGGTACTACATGGGGAGGAAAATGGCATCAATGTCTCTTCCAAATTAAAGGAGGCAGATGAGGTTTTTCCCCTCTTCAATTTCTTCCTGTACTTTGTCACTGGAGGTGGCAATTTCCGCTTGTGCAGAAAAGACGGCACAGATGAAGGTGAGGACTGTCCCACCGATGGCCGTATAGAAGGCCCAGCCCAGGGAGCAGGCTCCAGGTTTGTAGGCTGACGCATAGTGTCCACAGTAGGCCACGGCCTTCTGGCAGCCCCAGCCAGCAGGGTAGAGTATCAAAGCCAGGATCAGGAACAGGCCTGCAGAGCGGAAAAAAGAGTACAGACTGGTTGCAGTTGTCATTGTTACTTGACTTGCTTGCTTTGGACCCCCCTTCTGCAATAGCGAGTATTAGGGACTGTTTTATGCAGCTAATCTGACCTGCTCAGTCACTGTCATCATGTTATTAGAAATATTTTAAGCCTCTTTTGTACATGTTGGAATGTGCACCCACTAATAACTTCTCTTCTAGAAAAGCAAATGAACTTGTTACTGTTTCTCCTCATAGGGCTCTTACCCAGGTGAGCATTTCCCTTCCGGTCTAAGGTGGAGGTTGGCAAACTAAGGCCAAGAAAGTGTGGCCTTGTTTGTTTACATAAATAAAGTTTTGTTGGAACACAGCTATGCCCATTCATTTATGGATTGCCTATGACTGCTTTTATGCTGGAACAGCAGACTGAGTAGTTGTTCCAGGCCCCATGGCCTTAAATATTTACTATCTGTCCACTTGCAGAAAATGTTTGACAACACCTGGTCTAAGGTAGCTCACACAGAACCATTTGATGTCACCCTGGTTAAATGCAAGAGGCCAGATCTTAACTCGATGTCAGTGCTGTAAACAGTTCCATAGGAGTCTCTTTGATCGCACCCACCAACAAACAACTGCATGCTTTGGACAGAGATTTTATATTTACATGTACATTTAGAAAAAAAATGCAAACTTTTTTTTTTTTTTTTAGATCTGAATGCTGTTAGGTGAACTCAGCCTTGAGTAGACATTAAGCAGCTCTATTTCCATTTTGCTGATCCCCACCACCCTGTCACATGAAACACCCTCTTTCTGTTCCTTACAGCTTTACTGCCCACTGGGTAATTGAGAGTTACTTTTCCTACCAGCAGGGGTAAGAGCTACCCCAGGGCCAGGACTAAGGTGAGGCAAGTGAGGCACAAATGTAAAGGGAAAGTTACTTTTAGGCGTTTGCCTTGTGCTTGTGGGAATCTGAGAATAAATACATTGCCTGCCTCGCCTTGGTCCTGGCCCCGGCTGCCAGCCAGTCACATAGCAAAGCTACCGGTAAGGAAGTCTGGAACCTGAAATAACAGAGGCGACTGAGGGCCCCCAAATCTTACCCAGTGAAACTTTCTTTGTAGAAAAGATGCTGCAAGAGCATGGCTTTCTTCTTTGTGGCAGAGGTGAAAAACGTTTTTTTCTTAAACATGACACCTACATATCAAGATTGCTAATTTATAACCCAAAAGCCCCGTTCTTTAGATACCATGGAATAGCAACTGTATCCTCATAAATTAATAATTTTGGCTTAGCTCTCTGGGTTTACCACACCAAAGCTTCCACGTCATTTAATGCAGCTTCCCCACAGAAAGAGCATGCCTGCATTTGTGGTGTAGGAGGTTTGAAGAAAGTTCAGGGACAGTGTCTGAAACCACAGATCGTATCTTTCATAGCGCCATCTTCATCCTGTGATGGCGGCTGCTCTCTAAGCGGAGCAGTTCACGACTGGAGTGGGTTTTTGGGTCTGACTGTTCGTACTTCTGAAATTAACCTCCTTGTTCTAGTCTGAAGGCCTCCAGGAATGTTCTAGCAGGGGTGCAACAGGGAATCTGCTCATATGCCCGTTTTCCAAAAAAGGGTGCTTCACAAAAGAAGCTTTGTAACCCTGAAATCCTCTATTTCTCTGTAGGGCCAAGTGCTAGGAGCAACGAGGTGTAGCCAGGGAAATGCGATCCAGGGTTGGGAAGCGTAAAGGAAAGGTGCAAGCAGACTGAGGCGTCTTGGAGAGACGCTGCTGGAAGTGAGAGAGCACAGAGTGAATTCCCCCAAGGATAAGGCAGCCAGTGGAGAGTGTGTTGGTACTCTGGAACACGTGAAATATTGGACCAGCCATCTTGGTTTGGGCACCGGGGGTCAATTCAAGGCTGGAAATCACATACCAGAAAAGCCCCTCTGGTCTGGTGTGAGCTCGAACAGAAACCAGCAAGATAATGGACCACAGCGAGGACTCACTAAATTAAGAGATGGGTCGGTTAGTTAAGAGCTCAGATTTTCGAGTAAGATAGAGGTTTGACTCCAAGCTCTGAAATCTAAGAGACTTAGAAAAGTCTCTTAACCTAAGATTCCTAACTGGTAAAATGGGCTAATGTTCAACTGATAAGGTGTTGGGAGTACCTCAGTACATAAAGAATACTTTCTACATCCATAACAATAACAGCAATAACAAAACAGGAATGGAGACTAGCACACCTGATAATACGTTAAAGCCTTTCACAGACCCTTCCCATACCAGTTATGAGTAAGTAGGTCAGCTTAATATTGAGGGTATGTTTTGAAAGGTGTAATAATTTGGAGAGTGGGGAGAGCCCAGGCTACAATTTTGTACCCTGAAAGAATAAGCCACCCCCATCTGAACAGTTCTTCCTCAGCTGGGGAGAGCTAAAACTTATCGAGCTAATTCTTTTGTGTTTCCAAGGCCCTTGATAAATCCTAATTAATCCCACCCCAGGGACATGGAATCTTGTTTCTCCCTCCAGCCCTAAGTTACCGCTCTGGGAGCCATGGGCACCATCACCAGGACTCCACAGGGTTCAGGGGTATTCGGGGGCACGCAGTCTCACTGTCAAGCTCTGGCGCAGGCCCCAGGCAACGGAGCATGAGCTGCTCTTTGCTCTGAAGCTCAGACTGTTCATATTGTATTTGAACTGTGGCTCCAATTAAATATTAATGGCAGGTGTATATATTATAGGGCTTAAACAAGCCCTGTAAGCAAAGTTAATGCATTTTAATATGACAGGGACAGAAGACAGAAAGCATGGAGTTTGTTGTCCTGTAGCAGCTTTGCTACCCTGTGCTGGGCTCACAAATACCCTCATTTGGCTCTCTCAGATCCTTCTGGGAAGTTGGCAGTTTTAAAATAAATAATATAAATATAACCCTTCTTTTCCTATGAGACCCTTTTCACAGTACAGCCAGGAACACTCACTCCAGTGCTGCTCCCTCGCTTTCTTAGGTGCCCCCTTTTCTGAGAGCTGAGCTGAAGTTCCCAAAGTGCGTTAGGCCACCTTAAAATCTAGTGGCTGTTACTGGCCAATTTGTGAATGACAGTGGAGACTTTTATCATATAAAGGTGCCATGCTTGTGAGTTTGTTTAAAAAAAAAAAAAAAAACAGACTTCCGGCCAAGATGGAGGCATAGGTAGACACACTGTGCCTCCTCGCACAACCAAAAGAAGGACAACAACAAATGTTAAAAGAAAAAACAACCAGAACTGACAGAAAATCGAACCGTATGGAAGTCCAACAACCAAGAAACTAAGAAACATACATCCAGACCGGTAGGAGGGGCGGAGAGGACTCGTGTGGTGGGGCGTTGGCTGGCGGATCCGGGAAAGGCGCGGCTGGCCAGGAGGGGTGGCGGCTGCGGACCGGGCGTCCCACTCCCTCGTGAGGATAAATGGGGAGGAACAACTGGGGAGCGGGACAGACCCCGCAACCCAGAGTTCCAGCGCGGGGTGGGTGGGTGGGGGGAAGCCTCAAAGCCTCTGAATGAAAACACCTGTGGGGGGTTGAGGCGGCGGCAGCAGGAGAAACTCCCAGCGGAGCTTGTTGGAGAGACCCACAGGGTTCTGGAGCATACATAAGCCCTCCCACCGGGGATCAGTGCGGTCGGTCTGTGGGTAGTGTGGAAAGTGACTGGTAACTGGCAGGGAGCTGAGCGGCCGCCATTGTTCCCTCTCGGACCCCTCCCCCACAAACAGCGTCACAACGCAGCGACGTGGCCGCCCTGCCCTGGTGAACACCTAAGGCTCCGCCCCTTACTACGTAACAGGCGCGCCAAGACAACAAAAATGGCCCAAATGAGAGATCAGATCAAAGCTCCAGAAAAAATAGAACTAAGTGACCAAGAAATAGCCAACCTATCAGATGCACAGTTCAAAACACTGGTAATCAGGATGCTCACAGACTTGGGTGAATTTGGTCGCAAATTAGATTAATAAATGAAGGCTACGCTAAGTGAAATAAATGAAAATGTACAGGGCACCAACAGTGATGGGAAGAAAAACGGGACTCAAATCAATGGTGTGGACCAGAAGAAAGAAAGCAACATTCAACCAGAACACAATGGAGAAACAAGAATTCGAAAAAACGAGGAGAGGCTTGGGAACCTCCAGGATGTCTTCAAACGTTCCAATATCCGAATCATAGGGGTGCCAGAAGGAGAAGAGGAAGAGAAAGAAATTGAAAACTTATTTGAACAAATAATGAAGGAAAACTTCCCTAATTTGGCAAAGGAAATAGACTTCCAGGGGGTCCAGGAAGCTCAGAGAGTCCCAAAGAAGTTGGACCCAAGGAGGAACACACCAAAGCACATCATAATTACATTACCCAAGATGAAAGATGAGAGAATCTTAAAAGCAGCAAGAGAAAAGGAGACAGTAAGCTACAAAGGAGTGCCCATCAGACTGTCAGCTGATTTCTCAAAAGAAACCTTGCAGGCAAGAAGGGGCTGGAAAGAAGTATTCCAAGTCATGAAAGGCAAGGACCTACATCCAAGGTGACTCTATCCAGCAAAGCTATCATTTAGAATGGAAGGGCAGATAAAGTGCTTCCCAGATAAGGTGGAGTTCAAGGAGTTCATCATCACCAAGCCCTTATTATATGAAATGTTAAAGGGACTTATCTAAGAAAAAGGAGGTGAAAAATAGGAACAGTAAAATGACAACAAACTCACAGCTATTAACAACTGAACCTAAAACAGAAACAAAAACAAACTAAGCAAACAACTAGAACAGGAATAGAATTACAGAAATGGAGATCACCCAGAGGGTTATCATCAGGGGGGTGGGTGGGGAGAGAGGGGG